>PVQB02000320.1:0-101666 GCA_002980475.2 Fusarium beomiforme | reverse complement strand
GGCGTCTACTAGGTCGACTAAGGATGATGGTACGTTCGAGATGCGAGGTCAAACTTGAACGGGCCTGTTAAGTAAGGGCTCGAGTCAGTAAAGTCAACACAGCGACGAGCGCGAAGCGGGGGGAAGGAAAGTCAAGTAGACCGGCTCGGCGATGAGAAGCCGCATTCATATATGGGGTGGCCACCGCCGCGGAGGTTATAACAAGGAAGAAAGTGGCGGGCGGAGACCCGGGGTTTGAGGCTTGGGAGTCCTGACTCACCAGATAGACAGAGTGTTGTTGGTCGCAGTTGAATACGGGCAGGGTGAAGTGTGCTCTATTTGCAGTCCATCAAAGGATAGCAAGTGCCAGGTAAGTATGATTCAAAGGCTGGAATGGAAAAGTATGTCAGTTGAGATTGAAGCCAGATAAGGTATTGTGGGAAAGATGGTTGTCGTGAGTCGGAGGGTCGGAAGAAGAAGTTTGGGGTTGGAGGGGGTTGAAATGGCGGGTACCGAGTAGCGGCCTCCAGGCGGCGTCTGTTCACTATGGCCAAGGCTAGGTACCTACAAGGGGTTAAAGTGCTGGGGGCGTTCCCTGGGGGTACAGGTACTCCACAAGCGAAAAGAGTAGAGTGTGGGCGTGGTCGCTTGCGCTGAGTACTTGGTAACGCACGGGCAAAAAGGTCCAGTTTATCGTCTGGCGTGTACAGTACTAGCCCCAATCCAGTGCTATTAGTAGTAGTCTGGAGATGCTGTCCTGTATGATGGTCGGCGCGGGGGGCACGGCGGTCGGAGCAACGGTTGAGGGGTTCTTTGTCTTTGTCTGAGTCGTAAATGAAGTCGCAGACTTGGAGGGGATAGGGATAAACCCAGTCGAAGTAGGCGGTGAGGAGCTTTTGTTCAGATTTAGAGCTTTAGTGGCTGTTCTTGGAATGGTGAGGTGACCAGTCAGCAATGTGGTTCTGGAATACGGTTGTCTGAGTCGAGGTTTGAGGGAGAAGGATGATGGAGGTTTGGGTTTTAGGGCGATGAGAGTGCGAAATGTGACGTGTGTGGGTGGTATCCGAATAAGAAGAGGGGCCAGCTTCTGTATGTCACTTGTATCTCGTAACTAGACACTGGGCTAACCCAGCACACCCTAATTCAGAAACAAGGGAGAAGCGAGAATATTCAGAAGGGAGAGAAGCAACCGGATAAGATCGGGGTAATAGTAATGACGATTATTTTTATGAGAAGAAAACATCAGATTGAAAAGCTGGGCAAGTCGCATAACAAAACAAAGATCGATGATGGGGCTAATGAGGCTATGATGCGTCGTCCTTCCACGAAGGTCCAAACAGTTGGTTGGTAGGGATTTGTCTGGGCAGAACAATTGGACCAGTATGCGTACAGCAGGCAAGGCAAGCAGACAGAGAGAAAGAGCAAGCCAGAAGCAATGAATGGGTTTACTCACTAAGTATAGCAAAGGCACCTGAATGCGCAGAATGCATGGAAACAGTTCTTGAGTGAGATTGCACAGTCGACTTATATGTGATGCGACGCGACGCAATACGATGAGATGAGATGCGATAGCCGAGGTGGGTAAAACGCCTTAGAGCAGGCGATGCAACAATATCTTAAGAGGTGATGATATGCTGAGTCGGGTTGAGCGGACGAGGCAGAATAAAGTACCCGAATTGTGTTCGAAATATTGCTGGTGTTGCCTGAGCTGTTGTAGAATCCGGTAGGTTGTCCAAATCGGGAAATGGATGTATGTGGATGTGAGTAGAAGCGGGGTGCCGAAATGCAGGGTTCAGCTTCGTAATGTACAGTGATGTGATGAATATTAATAGGGCCCGTCACTCGGGATGATGTGAGGCCACACTCAAGTTCGAAGATAGAAAAGAAGGCTGGCGGCGGCAACTCCCAGAGTGGAAATATTGAAGGTTAATGGTCTTACTTCCTTCCTTCTTTTGTCTCGAGTAGGTTTAAAGTTACTCAAACGCACGACAAAGCACGCAAAAACTGCGAGATCCGTTTTCCAGACAAGTTGAAATAATTAAGTTGAGGATGGCGCATAGACTGGCGGCAGGATTGGATAGCGTGCATAAAAGACCGACTTAGGCCAAGGTGAGTGTTCTCGATTGACGGTGACGTTCAAGAGCAAGCGGTCTGACGTTTATTGTTTTTATGGCGCCCCAAGATAGACTGGAGGGTCCTAGAGCTGGAGGACAAGTGATGACTTAGAAGAGAGGGTGGCGTAAGTCTGAGTACAATAATGACAATAAAGTCGGTCAAGGGTCCAGGAGAAGACGACGCTCAGCCGCGCGTGGCTGATAATCAAGGGGGTGTGCGTTGGTAGGTGAAAGTAAGGCAGGTTGGTAGTCGATCAAAATCCGATACGAACAAGCACCAAATGTAAGGGTTTCCCGTCTCTCTCGGTGGTTACTCTCACGAACGAAATAGGGACGGACGATGATCAAAGAGATTGAACGGATAGCTGCGTTTTGATTGATCAAGTGGGTTTCTCTCCTTGTTCTGTTCTTAGCCTTGCTCTTGTTATTGACTCTCGCTCGTCCTTCTCTTCGTCCCCTATGGCTGGCTGTGCTTACTCCTTCAAAGTCTGCTTCCGTCGGGATCAAGTTCCATATGTTGATAACTGCAAGGCCAGTCTAAAGAGTGAGGTCCTTTCAAACACAGCTGCAAGATGAGATCAACAACCCTTGACTGGAGGCTAAGGCAACATAGTCCCGTAATTTATACTCCCGGAAACAAGCTAAAAATACTAGTCATGGCCATCAAGTCAGATGTACAACTCTTATCGTCTCTCGCCCGCCTGACATGATGTATTCCTGGCCAAACGTGGAGGCGATGGTCACTGGTCCCTATGTAATTGTCCTTGAGCTGGGCCTGAACTTGGCTATAGATCCAGAAAGTTGGCGGTAATGGTGGCCGCTATCATTCTGGTATGTCCGCTCTACACTCGAGAGTTTGATTCAAGATAGAAGACATAGTGGAGGGTGTGGATGCGATTGTGTGTGTGGGCGCCAGCCTGAACGTGACTTGAGATTTAAGACACCAAGACCAACCTACCGTTTGGGACTTTGAAGACGCATCGGGAATTGCTACATACAATCGATTCCCCTCCCTCAGACCTCTTCTCTTGTGCCCGGTCATGCGCTGAATACTTTCCCATCCTTCTCCTATGTCCCTGGCCACGCGCCACTGCTTGAATGCCACCATCATTGTTACAGAATATCTCGAAGCGGCTGGTTCTCGTAAGAATCATATCGCGGAGTGTTTGGGGAGGCATCAACTCTTTTCAGCCTGGTCACATTCATATACAAGGTTGAGAGTGCAAAGCTTTCCGGCAGTGGTTTCCTCGCCAAATTCAGTCCTATATTCACAACCCAAGACTTGGTGCGAGTCACCATGGAGGGTACGATATTTGTCAGATTGCCCTTACAATTTCTCAACTTAGTTTCCCTACGGATCGTGTCCGGCCCTCTACGGTCCGCTCCTCAAGTGGTAAGTTGTAACAGTAAACATGGAGCGCTCCGCCTGCCCGCTCCTATCCCGTCTGGACCCTGTCCTTGATGAATGGGAATGTTTCTTTCACCTTCTGGAGCGATATGCGCTGTAGGAGAACTTGGGGAGGTTGCAGATGTAATGTGTGATATGTGGTTGGCTCTTTTAGCATGGACCATACGCCTATGATCAGCCTCAGGACTCTAAAACCTTCATTTCCGTCTCAAGCTCTGGCCTGCAAGGCCCCAAGCTCAGTGCAGCTCCGAAACAGCCAGACAGAAAGCTCTGAGCTCTGTGTTTGAAGCTTCGCATCCCTGGCCATGCTTCTGTGTCATGCATGATCCCTCCCGCCCCACGCCAGGTGTCCACCCAAGGCTTCCAGCAATCAAGGGCGGGCCGTGTAAGATGGGGAGCCACAGGTGGCAGCAGACATGCTCCAAGCTCGCTCCCACTTCCACACAGCCAATCATATAATTTCCTACACTGCCTTGGTAGCCTTAGCAAAGGCTTCTGAGAGGTCAGCATTACATTACAGGCAAGGCCTGGAATAGATGTGATCCAATCCAAGGAAGGAACCACACACCCTTGGAGATGCCAAAAAACCTTGAAACCTGGTTGTAGGTGACAAAAATGCTTGTGGTCAGATTAGCTTGGTTTAGAGTGTGATTAGTAGGCTATTTGACTAGTTATTTTTGGCATCTAACCTACAAGTCTCATATCTTTCCTACACCTTGATGAGGGATACCAACCCCAACCCATCAGCTTGCTGACTTAGTGCCACCCTCCACTATCAACGACCAACTTCACTCCTCTCTAAACGCCCAGCTAGACCCCATTTTATCCTCTTTCGCGCGCGCAAAATACTCCGATCGAATACTGTCGCACAGATTCCATTGCTCTTCGCTTGCTGGCTTCTTCGTTACCTCTCTTATCGTTACGATCTCCGCCATTTTCGAGCGGTACGCGCGGTAGCCTGCCACCCCTTGCCTCCAATACTCCATCCTAAGCCCCCGAGGACTCGTACTTGTTCGTAGCTACCTAGGTGGTGCTGTCGCCTTGCGCAAAGAAGCGTCGTCAGCGAAGAGTTCAAGCTCCGTAAGTGACATATCGTGGCAGGCAACCAGCTTTATCCACCCTGTCAACCAAGACTCTGCCTCTATATCATGGGTACTCGTCGACTGACCATTTCAACCATGATGCCAGACTTTCCTTGGAAGTGAATATTGACTTTCTAAGTCATATTGTTAGTTTGATACGAGACCTCCATTGTCGCCCGCCTTGCGTTAAGGCCTTCTCACCCTCCACTACGACTACGAGCTCGAGCCTGCATCTGAATCTCGTCCTGATCCTGATCCGCACGATCGACGTAGCCGCTCCGTCCCTGTCCCGCGATTGCTTAACCTGTCCCTTACGTTTCCGCCCCTCTGGTTCCCCGGTCGCCATGGCCTCTTCTTCCTTCAGGGACTCTATAAACTCCCTTGGTTGGAGTCGCCGTGATGAACCGGTCAACACCTCTCAGCAAAGCGGGTTGCTCTCCTCTCTTCAAAGCCTAAATCCTTTCCAAGGAGGGAATGGTTATGTCCGTCTACCCACCACCGAAAGTTCCGGTGCACCTCTCCCTGCCCCCAGTCGACGCGAAGAAGAGGAAGGCTGGTTTGTTCGTGAGTCAACCCTGGATATTCTTTCCCTATGGTCTTCCGGCACCCCTGCAGCGGGACATGTGCATTGCATATGAGCACCCATGCGTGTGATGCGGATGACATGCCTCGTGGTTAAAGACACTAACCCAACTGGCAGTTAGTCGATGGGATCGGTTGTTGATCTTTGGGGCTTGTAATCTCGCTGCTGTGGCATGTTTCGTCATCTGCTTCACTCTATTCCCCGTCCTCTCTCTGAGACCTCGCAAGTTTGTGATATTGTAAGTCGAAGGCCTCTTCACATCCCCTTCAGTTTGCCCTGTGTGTCCTTGATACTCCTTGCCGATCTCTGTCACGCGGACTCACTTACGACGAGACCGCCTTGATTGTGACTAGTTTTATCCATACTATGATACTCTAGATTTGACATGGTAAATATACAAATCCCATATGCAAGCTAACGTGGGGCTATGTAGATGGTCGGTCGGATCACTAATGTTCCTGGCCTCCTTCGCTGCCGTCATGGGCCCGATGAACTACGTTTATCATCTTCTTTCTACGCCTCGACTGCCATTCACTACGGCATACTTTGGCTCTATTGCCTTGACGCTGGTATTTGCCTTGAAGGTAAAGTTCAAACTACGATGGCTGGATCAACAACTAACAAACTGAAAGCTTCACAGCACAATTCTCACTTTGCTCTCTGCCCTCGTTCAACTTGCTTGCCTTGTCTGGTACTTGGTCAGTTATTTCCCTATGGGTTCTACTGGTCTTCGCTTTGCCACATCGTTTGGGGCAAGGCAAGCAACAGCCTGGATGACCGGCTAGAAAATGCTTTAAAACTTACAGGACGGGACTTTCCTAGTCAATACGTTTCAAAAAATTGTTCCTGGCTCCTATAATTCAGATTCCCCTCTAAACCAGTTGTCTACTTTGTGTAACATTAACAACAAATTCGCCATGTCATGGATTCAGGGAAAATTTCGAATGTACGCCATCAGCTATTGCTTTTGGACAAAAGTAAATGCCTATACAAAATATTCATTATTCATACTTGTCATCATGACCAAAAGTTTCGTGGCCTTTGTTTTTTTTTTTTGTTTTGTTCGTTTGAGTAGCATGGCCCTTTGGGACCTTTAGAAGGCTTATGCTGTATTGTGCAATGGTCAAAGAATGACAAGCCAGATCACCCAAGTCACGGACCATGAGCACTTGGCATCGATGTTTGTTGTAGGAAGATTATGTAAGTGTTGCCCAAAATGGAGGCCCATCAGTATTGCATCCAATGAGCAATTTGGATGCGCGGCATTGGCTTGTAATACAACCTTGGGGTGTTTTCGCAACCACTCAGAATTCTAAGTAATAGTAAACATCCCCACTAATAAAATAGGCATCCGGTATTTCCACTGAACGATTTGTTCATGGTATATAACGCTACCCAATCATGACGAAAATTCCTCGAGTGTGACAAGAGGATTAGGCATCTTGTTCAAATACGATGACGCTTGCTGTCCACCCGGGGGGTTTGACTGTAGACCTTCTGATCATGTTTTTAACATACCTAAAGTAGTGAAGGTAAAGCTACCATGAAGTAATGTCAAAATAAACTTTACCTTGTCCAACGAACTTGAACATCTCTAAGTATGGATGTAAAGCTTTAATCACTCGTATGTCTTTGTTTGAGATTGGCCCTGCTCATGATCATTTACTATGGATGAGATATATGGCCACGGCCATATTACTTCGTGCACAAGTTTGTAGTTGAATGTTCCCTTTCGAGCCACTTGCTTTTTTTTTTTTTTTTTGGCCTTCATATTTAGTTACTGTTAGTGTCCTGTTGAGGTTGAAATTGCTGATCTGCCTCTTGGCGTGTTTATGGAACGATTATAACCTGCCTCTATCCAATATTATAGTAAACCTTCACACTAACACTTTATTTTCAGAGAAGTTATAGGTCAAGATATGATGTCCTCTTTCAGGGCATTCATTTGCTTTTATCTAAAGCAAGTTTAACTTCTTCCATGAGTTCCTAGAGGCTGAAAGAATGCAGTGCATTCGGCCAGGTTAGTGCCCTTCGACAAGATTAAATTATGACTAGATCCGAGTACTGTATTCACATCTACGTATCCGTAGATCGGGCTATTCAGAGGCTTGCAGGGACTTATGTCTGGTGCTTTTGTCGTGATTGTAAGTCACAGATGCACACAGCATGGTCGACTCACTACACGCACAGCCCATGCAACACCCAAACACCCTTCTGAGTTATCACTCATGAAAAAGGCAAACATTGTGAGCCGAAGAGGCAAGTAATTGCATGAGCACAGCAATCTTGGAGGCACTTCGAAAAAGCCGACTTATATTCGCGCGTCTCCACCTATCACGGCCATCCGGCTTCGGTTGAAGGACTCAGTACCAAGGCCTTCAGGCCCTTGTTGGCAGGCCCTCGGGGTGAGGAAAAACAGAAGAATTGCTTACACCAAAACTCGCTGATCTCCCACTTATGTCTGTCCGCTGTTTTTTCTCACCCCCTAGCAGGTCTCCTTGGGGTCTCGGGCGCATGAATGTTGGCGGCTCCTGGCAGTGAGGTGCATCCAGAGTGGAGCCCGATTGAGAAGGAGCATTCGCCATGAATCCCACTGAGAGACGAACGCAACGCAGTTTAGCAGGTTCAGTGCCGTCGGCTGCAGGACTTGTTAAGGCTCGAGTCAGCGACAAGGTGGCGCTCCACGTATAACTCGGTGCCCGGATATGCAGAATCCTCGTCGCTGATTTACTTTAGGTCAGTGCCTACTTGAACATTGCATTCACTGATTTTAGGTAGTGATGTAAGTTCTGGTACCCATGCATCTGCATCAGACAGTGACAAATGCAACAGACACACAAGGACTGGCTTGTCTCACTGCTATACCATGTTGAATAATAAAATTCATGAAAGTTTCAAAAAAGAAAGGCAAATCTATTACCATAGAAATAAAGAGTGCCAATAAGAAACAAGAGGAGAAAGTCAAGGCCTTGATTAGGTGTCTGGCCTAAGAAGAAAAACAGTGGGAAAGAATGACCTTCCCATCCTTCCATCCCGACCCCTCTACCAGTCCAGTCCATCTCCCAAGGATTCTCGCTCGGCACGGAGGTAAGGTACCTTCTAAGTCACTTAGTCGCAGTACATTTCCGTGGTACCTTCCGCCTGCGGATCAGAGAGGGGAAAGAAACGCAGGGAAAAAATTTATTATTCACACAACGCAAAAAATAACCTCCGGCCTTCTTTTTCTCATTCTCTGGTATTCGTGTGCCCTCTTTCTAGAAACCACAACACTCTCGCCAGCTCAATTTCAGAAAAGAGTTGCCGCTGAAGATATTTGTATTGGTTTACGAACCCTACCTCTCTTTATCTCATCCTTTCCTCCCTCCTCCTCCTTCCCTACCCTCTGGAATTTTTCCTACCCACCGGTCATAAGCACCCCGCCGCCTGGCTTTCTGCGCCTTCTCCCAATACTCTCGTGACGAAGCAACACAACAAGCAAATACCAGCCTCAGTTCTGATTCTAGTTCTGGCGCTGGATTTCGGTGACTGGCTGCTATAACCGACCCGTCTTTTCTGTCCGGCACACTCTGGTTTTCTATTTACGAGAGCAGGCAAAGCAGGACAGTATAGGGCATTTTTTTGGTTTACTGCCTCAAAATTGCCATTCACACTAACCTTGTTTTTTTTTACCTTGCCTCCCTTCGTAGAAGTAGCCATCTACTTACCCAGGCAACCATTTTTCGATTAAGAAAACGCTCTTCTGACATCGCAGAATCGTTCTCTCTTTCAATTAGTAACATCTGCCACGGAAGCCTACCGTTCGTCAACAATCCGATTCAAGTGTTTGTTCCTTAGGTTAAGGCCTGAAGACCTAGGCTCAACGAACACCGTCCTCCTTATTTATACCCTGTTACTCGACACGCACCCCGAAATTCGACTCGTTTTCCGAGAATCTCATATTCCGGCGCCCTCGTCATTTGGGGGTCTACAGATAGCCACTGTATTGCAAGTGGGTGCTTTGCCTCTCTTCTTGCGCGGATTGGGTTGAGAGACATTCTGGGGTTTCTGAACCCAAGCAATACGGTCATTTTTTCGTTCTTTGTGACTAAGGTGAATTCGGCGCCTTACACTCACTGTTTCCTACCAGTTCGAGAAGGTAAACCTGTATCACAAAGCTCAATTTGAGATGAGTCCATCAGCCATCGTCGAGTCCAACGATATGGTCCCTCAATCAACTTTTTCCTACGCACAAGCTGCGAAGGGCCAAGGCGCTACCCCTGCCTCAAATTCTTCTGCCGCCCCAGATGCTGCTGCTTCGTCCCAGGACGCGCAGGCTTCTATTGCCGATGCCGATGGTCCTGCGCCCGCAATAGATGCGAAGCCATCTGCTCCTACTACTGAGCAGGCCAACTCGGAGGCTCCTGAAAGCATGGAGCAACACGCTACCTCTTCTGAAAAGCAAAGCTTCGAGAGTGTACATGGATCTGAGAGTGATGCCCGCTCCGAGTCGACGCAAAGCAGACGAACCGAGTCGAGGCGCGAAGATGATACTGGAAGGCTAGATCGCCCGTGGCGACGCAACGAGAAGATGCCGAGATCTTCAAGCAATACTACCCGGTCTGTCGACGAGCAGGACTCCCGAAAGGCTAGGCGGAACAAGAAGAGTAAGACTTCTGAGAAGCAATCCAGCGATCAGGCGACAGAGAAGGAGCAGGAGGCGGCCCCCGAGCCCCCGAAGGTCGAGCTGTCAGAGGCACCTATCCCAATAGTCAACATCTGGCATAAGCGAAAAGAGGCACAGCAAGCCAAGTCTACCAGGCCTGTTCTCACTCCCGCAGAAGCCACGGTGAATGGTACATCATCTCAGAAGCATGATAAGAAGACCGAGGAAAACACTTCAACAGCCTGTGCGAATGGTATCAAGGCCCAGCAAAAACCGTCCAGTGCCGTGCGGCTGGAGCGCAATGGCCCCCGGGGGTCGCGGACACATGAGAAGGATGGCAAAACAGAGATTCCTCCATCGGTTGAGGATTCTACAGCATGGCCAACTCCTGATACTGCAATCACTGCTATCAAGGAGGATAACAAGAAGAAGGTCGCAGACAAGACCCCCGAGAAGTTAGACCGCTCCGACAAGGACAGTCAAGAGGATGGCAGCGCCTCAAAGCCCCGGCAAAAGTGGGTGGCTATCGATTATGTCCCCACAGTCAGCTTTGAAACCCAGCTTCCTCAAATGCGTAGTTCTAAGCCACGCGGTGGTGCCCGTGGTGGCCGAGACACTGCTCCTCGAGGCACGGCCAACGGCGTGGCAGACAAGACTGCATCTACCGCTCCTGCCAGTAAGACGAACGATATCAAGCCCAAGGAAAACTCCAACAATGCCCCATCGCAACTCGCAACGGTTAAGCGCGGAACAGCGGAAGGTGTTAACGGTCATAAGAGGGCATCAGCCAACACTGGCTCTGAGAAGGCTAAAGACACGCCAGCTCAGTCTTCGGTAAGTGAGATCATGCCTATGGGGAGAAATCTTTCTTTGGGTGGCTGAAACGGTCTGAGCCGCATACTAATTGGTTTTTGCGTAGGAGGCTTCTCAATCTCGCGACCGGCATGATGGTCGCGGTGAGAGAGCCCGGGGTAATTACCGAGGCCGAGGTGCTCACCATGGCCATTCACAATCTCAGCATGCTATTTCTGCATCCGGGTTCCATGGTCAAGGCGCAAGCGCTGCCAGATCTCAGGGTTACAGCCCCCCCTTGCGGCAGGGTAGTCATGGTAGCATGTTCACGCCGCCTTCTCAGCGCGGCCGCGGCCGTAATGGTGCTCACAACTTTCACCGCGTATCAGTGCCGAATGGTGGATCTCGTATGCCTGTCGTACAGGCTCAATACTCGCCTTACGACTACTCAATGGCGGCGCCCATCGGTGCAGTTCCCTTCCATCCCCTTCCATTTGATCACTTGCTCGTGCTCACGATCAAGATTCAAATCGAGTATTACTTCTCCATCGAGAACCTTTGCAAAGATGAATACCTTCGAAAGCGCATGGACTCCCAGGGATTTGTTCCTCTCCACTTCATCAGTGCATTCTCGCGCATTCAGCGTCTGACTCAGGACATGAATGTCATTCGTGCTGCCTGTGAAGAATCGACTGAAGTTGACTTCGTTGTCGGCGACGATGAGTGCGAGCGACTACGTCGTCGACATAATTGGGAGCATTTCGTTTATTCCATGGAAAACCGCGATGAATTGGCCCGCAATGCTGGCCCTGTAAGCGTGACTTTCAAAAACAGACACTACCACTTCCCCGGTGGTCCATTTGACGACATTACTGCTGTTACATATGGCGCACATGCTTATCCTCATGGCCCTGCCCTTCATCACTTCACACCACATGGCGGGAACGGGGATATTCCAAATGGTAACACCCAGCTCTCTGCTGCTGTCCCCGACTTCTCTCCTTCTGGAACAATCCCCCTTGTTGGCCCTCATGGTGATGTCCAAGTTACCAGCGTTGAGGCTTTGACCAATGGCCATGTTGAGCAATCTGCGCCACTTACGAATGGTGTGCATGTTGGGGAGGCTCACGCAACTCAATTGTAGGTCCCCTCCAGAAATGTGGGACTGGCTGTTGTGGAATGCTGAGTCTACACCCTTCTTATGCTTGAAACGAGGCATAAATGAGTGGTTACCATGTGTTTCGATCTGGGCTGATATGAATTACGCGTCCCAGATATACAAGTGTTTATGATTTTGTTCTGTAGCTCGAAGTTGGCTTCGTATCCGCCATGAGCTCCAGTGGTTTCGATTATGATCTTTCTGGTTCACAGGTCTTCGACGAAACAGATTGCATGAATGCCTCAAAGATCCCATATATAGCACAGTCCTCTACTGTTCTGAACCACGCCGCAAACTGGTTGGCGAGTTCTTGGCAGTAATTTATGGTGTACCTTACTATGGTATCAGCACACCACGGGACGACAAGAGTTCTACATCCCTGAGATCTCCTGTTAGGATTGCTGAGAAGAAGCGAAGAATGACGCCCACGAGCTACAGATATTTGACACCAGGGGTTACGAACTTATAAGGAAATGCTAGTCACGATTGGAGAGGGAATTTCGTAGTGAAAGTTGGCTTAAAGGCCTGATGTACTGGTTTCTGAGGGCGTATTCCAATAATGGTTTTGTGGAATGTCAAGGCATCCGCGAAGATTGGAAAGTGTGCATCGCAGCTTCAGCATTCCTCGCAAGGAAGTTCGGCCAAGTGCTGGGCAGTTGCAGTGACAGCACAAATAGGCAAGCGGCAAGTGTCGCTGGATGAGAGCTATACCCAGTACGTTGGAGGTTCACAGGATGGTTGATTACATGTACGGTATATGAAAAAGAGGTATCCTCATACCAGGTGAAAGAAAAAGACAAGGGTGGAGAAAAGTACATGGGCGTATGATGATATTTAGCTGAACTGCAGCACATGTTTTTTTTCTCGATTGCATATGAAAGGGGTTAAGGATGGTCTTGATTTGGACTTGGTTCTGATTTTATTCATGGATTCTGATGTTAGAGGGAACACTCCAGATTTGCTAAATATGGAGTTTTTTGTTTCAGTTTCAAAAGTTGTACAATAGTTTCAATATTACAGAAAAGTCATGTCGAGAAATATTGGGCTTCTGCTTACTTTTCAATCTGCTAGATGGTATTGTAGTAATGTCGCAAATGGTGTGTTTCTGACGATCCAAGGTTAGGGCTCAATAATGCATAACAGGCCGTAGGCGAGTAGTCATGACAGAGCTGAATAGCTGGAATAGCTCTTGAGAGCGAGGTACATACTATTCGCTATATTACATACAATAAACAAATTTAGTGGGTGTAGTTCTATTAGCATAAAGACAGGTTTTGGTCTGCACACGTCCTTTCACTCATACTATAGGAGGCATCATGACAAGGTTATTATTCATCATGTTGGCGGGGTTGAGAGGTTACCCATTTTCTATAGGGTAGCTCAACTGCACTGTAAGCTAGAGCGGGTCGGTCAGTCACACGGGGATACAGTCAACAAGGTCAAAGTTGAAGGTCATGAACAGATGAGTTGTATTGTCTAAGTAGGTCTATGGAATCCGGGTCAGAATTTATATGTAAAATACAGTCATTCACCCAGGTTGCTGCCTGCCCTGCCTAACAAGCTTGTTTGCCCTCATCTTGGTGTTTGTCCTGATGATTGACAATCACGTGGCCTGTTTGCGGGCCCAATCTCACATGCACATTGGCCAAGGTAGCCCAGATCAATCAGTCATACTGGGTGGGTTTATTGTGTTTTTCAATCACTTCCTTAACTACTAGGGATGTTCGAGACAAATACTAGATTTTGAATTTTGAATCGGATGAGAAGCCACCGTTTTGATATACCTCAAGCTATTCAAAAGGCATTGCACATGTATATGGACTTGTCTACAACATTGGCCCTTGGTTTCGAAATGAAGTGTAGCCCAGCTGCCACTTGATGGAATACTAGTATATTTTGAGGCACAGCAATGCAGAATCCATCCGGAGTCAACATCGGGAGATGAGCATTTCGAGCATCTTTATCGCTGACTGAGAGGTGTCACGAAATTGATGGTGTTCAAAACCATGGCATAATTGACTTGGCATGATGCCCTAGTTCTGGGGTGGAGAAGAGCCTTGTTCCATGCCATGAAGAACGGATACGCCCTATTATTGTCAGAACGGAGAATCTGGTCCGGTGAGTTATGGCGTGCTTGGGCCTGTTGATGTTGTTGCCGCATTTTAAGTATGGCATGGCAGATATCGAGATGAAGGAGAATATACTATTCATTGTCAGGGAGGTGAAGCCATCGTGAAATCTGAAGGAGGTCTCATATTGAAAGCCATGGAACCTGTTTAAGCATGCGCCGCATGATGTACTCCATGCCGGGTGACCGAGAACGAGGTGTTGAAGGAGACGGGTGCTTCCTAAATTTAGGGTCCTAACAATGAAGCTATCGTCAGAATTTTCCTGTGCCGTGTCACACACCGACCGATAGATCATCAACTGGGCATCGATAACACGGCAATGGTGCCTCGCAGGAATGTTAAAGCCGGAGCAGGGGTCACAAATACCTAAAATGGAAATGGCTGAACAAGACCTGCAGATTGTCTGTGCTTTTGAATGAGCCATATGACGTCAAGCGCCCGTTAGAAAATTTTAAACATGACAGCTTTTTACTATAGTATTAGCGGCGAATAGGGCAAATTCTCCATGCCATGAACCTATTGCGGGATGACTCTGCGGGGATTTGGCAGAGCCAAAACGAATATTGACTGTAGAGGTAAGGCGAACAACATGAAAGACAACAAGGAACACCGTAGATGCTTCATTATTTGCGACATGAAATCTCCGATCGCAGCTGATCAGGGAGGGATAATGAAACGATCAACATGCATTGAGCCGACTGAACGACAGAAGTTAGGCTGATATTATTTCATCTACTCGTGTAAGTGACGACTCTGCGAATGAAGAATCTGCACCTTGCAGCTGGCAAAAACCGTTTTCCTGTAGAGAAGCTTCCAAATTCCACCTCAAATCTCGATATAAGCCGTCCAATTCGTCATTGAACCTGAATACCGTGACATATCTACGTGGGGCCGACCTAGGATATTGACTAAGTGTAACTGATCTACATACAAGGTTGAAATTCAATTCTTCTTCAGACCGCGATGTTGCAAATATTCTGCTTCCCCAGGTTATCATGGTAACGGAAACTCCCTTTGGCTTACCGTATGGCCCTTATTTGGTCAATCTAAGTATCTCATAAATTTGCCGTGTCTACTCAAGTGCAGAACTCACCGAGTTACCGTCGTTTCTTCAGCTTGATATATAGTACTGTGGGCCCGGGGAAGGCCAAAAAGCTTAGGATTCAGCTGGGAAACAATTTCACTCTGATGGGAATAAGAGATGGCGAATTAAGCACCCCGATCTGGTGTTTGAGATACCTTTCGGAGCTTACCTCCGGCTGGTCTGTGGAAGGTGGCTTGGTGCTCAGGTCGGTATACCTTCACCTGGAGAAGTTGACGTCAACTTAACTTAACCAAGGCCATGGTAGTGGAGATTCTTCTCCTCAGAGATGTATAATGGCAAAATAAACTGAGTCCTTCATAATGATGGCTGAGAGAGTCATAGAATTTGAAGACATATAAATATGACATGAGTGCTCGCTCTCTATTGTCAACAGCTTAGACACCCATATCACTTCAGCTACATTCCCCACCAATTTACCTCCAGCCATCTACGAGGGCATCAAAGTCACAAGATGGCCGCTCAAATGGGTAGAGCCCTCTCCTTCATGACCTTAAAGCCTCATATAGGCAACGACAGACACGAGGCCCCTTATCTGAACAAAGAAGGCCATGTCGACTTCTCACCTGACGATCTCGAGAACCCACGAAACTGGTCACTCGAGAGAAAATGGGCCATTACCTGTATCGCAGTGTTTCTCGCCATGAATGGGAACTTTGCATCTAGTATCTTTTCTGGCAGCGTGGATTCTGTTGTGGAAGAGTTCGGAGTTTCAGAGGTTGCTGCGAGCCTGACAACTACAATGTTCTTGCTCGGCTTTTGTGCTGGACCCTTTGTTTTTGCACCCCTCTCTGAGTTCTATGGTCGTCGCTGGATCTTTTACATCACTTTCTTGGTTTATATGGCTTTCAATTTCCTTTGCGCCTTTCCTGCAAACTTCGGATCGCTACTAGTCGGACGATTCTTAGCCGGTGTCTTTATCTCTGCTCCACTAAGCACCACCCCCGGTGTTCTGGTTGACCTCTGGGACCGCATTGAGCGAGGGAACGCTACAGGAATCTTTAGTTTGGCTTCTTGGGTTGGCCCATCACTCGGACCTGTGGTCTCTGGTTTCGTTCAGCTTAAGAAGAACTGGCGATGGGGTATGTACTCTGTCCTCTGGCTCGGAGCCCAAACGGCACTTCTCATCTTCTTGATCCCTGAGACCCATGCGCCGACGATCCTGGCCAAAAAGTCGAAGCGGGCTCGAGAGTCGGGAATATCTGGCTATGAAAAGGTAATAACGGAAGGTGAAGAAGATAAGCCCTCGCTCGCCCAGGTCTATAAGATGTCCCTTACCCGGCCTTGGATCCTCATGTTCGACCTAATTTCTCTCCTCTGTTCTATTTATACCTGCATTGTATTCACTCTTCAATTCATGCTCTTCAGCATCTATCCTATCGTATTCAGAGACATGAGGGGCTGGAACGCAGGAGTCTCGCAACTCCCGTTGCTTGGTCAGACCGTCGGAGCCGTTCTAGGAGCTATCTTCATATTTGTAGACAGTGAGAGACGGCGAAGCAAGGACGCGGCTGGAAAGACGCTGTTGCCCGAGGATCGACTTCTCATGGCCATGTTTGGAGGCGTTGCGTTCCCTATCACTATGTTCTGGCTCGCGTGGTCAGCTAACTATAAGCAAGTCTTGAGTTGTGCACAAATTCCCACAAGAAATAGTGACTAACAAAAAACAGTGCTGTCCCCTGGATTGTCCCGACTCTTGCAGGCACGTTCCTCTCTGCCGCCCTTATGCTGATCTATGTCGCCATCATCAACTATCTCACCGACACATACGCCCAATACGCAGCCTCCGTCATCGCAGCCAACACGGTTGCTCGCTCTGCTGGTAGCGCCGCTGCCCCTCTGTTTACGACTCAGATGTTTACTTCTCTTGGTGTCGGCGGCGGAGGATCTCTCATAGGGGGAGTTGCAACTCTTCTGGCTTTGATCCCGTTTGTTTTCTTCTTGTATGGCGCTCGTATTCGAAGAAAAAGCAAGTACGCACTTGCCGAGCCTGACCAGATGGAGAAGATGGACGAAGAGGCCGACCCTACTGACTATGGTGTTCAAGCTGAAGAGACTCAGCACACGGGCGATATGAATGAGCCAGTTCGGAGCAAGTCTTCCAAAGACTCATAACTACATATCGTTTTGCCACCTGACGTTGTATAAAAAGGTCGCTGTCGGCTGGGAACTTTAAAAGTTGCATGGCATAGGATCTCTTTCGGCTACCAGGAGTTTTGGGTTTGCAATAAACGCATGTCACGGTTTGGTTTGGTTTAGTTTGATTCTCTCTATGTAACATAACATTGTGATGCCGGTGGGAGCTTGAGACTTTTTATTAGAGCTGTATTGACTCCGAATTTGACATCTCGCTTTTCACTTATTCGAGTGATACTATGAAGAGAAATGGAATGGCCTAAACTATCGGGATGGGTTCCAAAGGACCTACCTTTTTATCATAAGAAAGACGTCATTCGTACACACAGACTTATTGTTTCAATAGTAGGTAGCCTTGATACTCACTGACATCTGAACATAGCGTTATAAACCTTGATAATTCTGATACATGCGAGGCGTCATTATGAGATTCAATGTTGTGGCGGGTGCAACAAAAACGTGGCTAAGCCGGTCATGAACTCTCATCAGCAGGCATTCTAATATCACCTGTTGCGTCACATGCTATGCCTCAAGTGCCATGTCAAGTCAAAAGTCAAAGTCAAACAGACACACGGGATGGGCTGAAAGAAAAGCCGCGATTGGTTTGTCTAAAGTCCCTCCCGGCTCGTCTTACGCTTGGCCGTTGATTTTAGCCCAAGTTTCACTAGGTGACAAGTGTTTCTAGAAAAGAACAACTCATCAAAGTAGCAAAACGCATTCGAGGACAAGCACCGCATCGAACATGCAAGTTTCCGAGGTAGCACGAACGTAGGATATCCCTTTGAGGAACGACTTTTAAGCCTCGCTAAACAAATCTCGAGACGATCCTTGCTGCTTAAAGTGATATTTAGGGACAACAGATTCTAGTTTCGAGAGCCAATTACCAAGGTCAACGACATGTTTAGTTAGAGCCTCCCCTTAAACAATGCCTAGGTACCGGGGCTCCATTGAACAGACAAGGTTACACGGATCGTGCCATAGATCTGGCCTAGGTCTAAAATTGACTTCCGCGAGAGAAGAGAAGCCGCTATGATTTCATCTCTGAAAGTGTTATTTCGGTTTGAATATACTGCCTTCGGTGTTGCCGGGCGTTCAGACGTTATAAAGTGGAAATCATTGCATGATAACTGTGGCGCAATAGGAAAACCTAAGAAACGGTAAACCGGAACTTAGGCTGTGCTGAAGACGCCTCAGCCAGTGTCTTGCGTGCCCCAGCGCCCAGCGCGCCCAAGAGCTTCTAGTGGGCCTTACAAGGCCGTGATCCCTGTCGAATAGCGTCAGCGTTTTGCTTCCAACTTGAGGTGAACCCCTCCTAATTACGTCGTTTGTCTCGCCCCGCTTGTATGGTTGAAAAGCTGCGACAAGATTCTTGTTAAGCAAGACAGCCTGAAAAACATAGAAAAGCTTAACATAATGCCTAATCTACCAAAGAGCCTAGCCTAACCGTAGGTAATTATCTCCCGTCTGAAGCTCATCGGATGCCCATCACAAGGCATAGTTTCTGTTGCTGCCTTCCGTATCCCATTGATGCCCATTCCATCCACTCAAACAACGTCAGACAGGTTCGGTGCCGCCCACTACCACCGACTTTGACACTCGAGACGCCGACAAGACAGACTCACAAGCAGCCCACTCTTTGGCTCTTCTCACACTCCATCCATACGGTTGCGTACTTCCATACCTACCTAGTAGAACGCATACCCCCCTTGTTGCAGCAGGTATCAAAGGACCCTGTTTTTGCTTAGGTTGGCTACCTAGGTTGTGGCTGGGTTTCTCTTGCTGCTTTTCTTTGACTTATCCCTCCCGCCACATCCTCTTCCCTTTCCTCTTTACATCAACAGAATCCGTCAACTCTGCATTGAAACATCATTTATCATCACTATAAAGGCACTATCAACACCATCCAATCGTCTCCTATTACATCACCATTAGAACATAACAACAACAAACACCGCACAATACCCTCATGTCAAACTACGACCCGTACGATCGGGATTACTCTCGCCGCTACGTGCGAGAGGAGCGTCGAGAGGATCCCCGTTATCTCGACCCTCGAGATTCCTTCAACTCAAAGAGCCATCGAGAGATCGTTCCTCGCGGGCGCGAGGACAGCGATCTATCGATAGAAGAGGTTCGACGAGAGTTCCCTCCTCCCGGTACCCGTGACATTCGCCGGGCCCGCTCCGCTGGCCCAAACTACTACGAGGAAGAATATGAGTATCGACGCGGATACGATCCTCGCGATCGCGACTATGACCGACGTTCTCACCGAGGCCACTCTGGCCCTTACTACGAAGATGAAGAGCGTAAACACAAGTCCAGGGGAATGACTAAGAATGAGAAGATCATAGCAGCCGTGGCCGGTGCCGCTCTTTTGGCGGGTGGTAAGGAACTGTACGATCGCCGTGAAGCTAAAGAGGAGCGTACTGAAATTCAACGAAATCCTCTTTCCACTGCTGCTCTTGCTGGAGTTGGCGCACTAGCTGCCTATCAGGGTGCCCAGTTCTACAACAAGCAGCAGGCTAAGAAGGATCAAAAGGCTAGCATGATTCTTCAACGTGGCCGCGATGGTTATTACAGTGATTACTACTCCGATGAGGACGAGAGCCCACCGGAGAAAAAGGGTCACAAGAACTTCCTCGAGAGTGCTATCGCAGCCACAGGGCTCGGTGCCGCGGTCAAGAGTCTCACTGGAGGCGGCGGAGACGATATCAGGAGCCGTCGGGGAGGTAGTCCCTCCAGCGAAAGATCTCGTTCTCACGCTGGTGGTAGCGGCACCAACAAAATTCAAAAGGCAGCTATGGCTTCCCTCCTCGCTGGTGCCACCGAGGCCTTCCGCGTGGCTAAGGAGCCTGGAGGTTGGAAGGGTGAGAAGACAAAGCGCATCCTTACCGCTGCTGCTGGTGCCGCTGCTGTTGATACAGCGACTGATGATAAGGGAGGAAAGCTGGGCCTGGCTGAGTCTGTGATTGGTGGTTTAGTCGGCAACCGCCTAATTCGTGGTTCTAGAAACGATATTGAAGAGGACCGTAAGACTGGCCGCAGCCGCTCGCGTTCGCGAGCCCGCTCTAGGTCTCAGGGCGGTGGTGGAGGAGGCGCGAGCGGTCTAGCCGCCCTCGCGACCGCTGGCTTGGGTGCCCTTGGTGCAAAGAAGGTTTTGGATCGATCGCGATCCAGGAGCCGCAGAGGAAGAAGTGCCTCATACAGTCCATCTCCAGACCGACGCCGTCAACGCAGCCGCAGTCGCAGTGTTGTCGACAAGGCTCGTAATGGTTTGGCCAAGCTAGGACTTGGAGCGGGAGCTGGAGCTGGCGCTGCTGCCGCCGATGACTACCGCCGTCATGACCAAGATGACTTCAGCGACCACGGTGGCAGCCGTTCCCGTCGATACTCAGACGACATGCACGACGACCGTCGGTATAGTAGCAACCGAGACTATTACGATGATGATCGATCGTACAAGAGCAAGCCCCGCGAGCGAAGGCGAGGAGGGCGGTCTGATTTTTCGTCCTCGTCATCAGACCTAGGGGACTCTGATGAAGATGAGAAGCGAGCGAAGAAAATGAGAGGTAAGCAAATTATCACCACAGGCTTAGCGGCGGTAGCCACTATCCACGCAGCGCACGAGGTCTATTCTAGCATGGAGAAGCGAAACGCACGACACAAAGCAGTCAAGGAAGGACGACTGAGCGAGGTTGAAGCTAAAAAGCTCAAGACCAAAGCAATTATGCAAGACGCCGCATCAGTCGGTATTGCTGCTATGGGCATTAAGGGAGCTATCTCAGAGATGAAGGAAGCCAAAGAGTTAACACATGAGTGCAAAAACTTCCAGCAAGAGAAGGCTCGTCGCCATGAGAAACGAGTACAAAGGCGTTTACGGCAACAGTCAATGAGCGACGGCAGGAGAAGAGCAGACAGTTGGGCTCCATTGTCTCGACGGGATGGGTATGACTCGGATATCGAGTATGAATACTTTGACCCGCATGACTTTGGAGGTAAACCTTACAGAGGCAATACCTTACCTGCAGAGCCGTATGGGACAGACACCTACAGGAGAAATCCCAACGGTTTGCCTTCTCCCTACTAAAGCCCTGGCTGGGTGTTTGGCAACATTCACTGTCACTCACTTACGCAAGTCCAAGCATCTTAAAACATGACTTATGACGAGACGACCTTTTGGCGCATGAGAAGCTCGAGCCAATGAAACAGCAGTGTTTATTTTTGGGTTTTATGACAATGAAAACTCTAAGAAGAGTAGTGAAAGACTAGAAAGAGAAGGAAGTCTGGCGTGAATATGACCTACTGCGTTGCGTGGTGTGGCTGGCGTTTTATTTTGCTGAATTCCCCTGCATCAGATAGATGAAGCAGATTTGCTTTCTCCCCAGAACCTTTCCCACCTTTGTTTCACATGTGTATTCAAGACGAAGACTAACGACGATTATTACATTAGACCATCGCCGATACTGAGCCAGTGGCTCGATCTCTGCAAGCAGAGACGAAGCCATATCCCGGCAGACCGGCACCTACGTACATACCTGTCCAACGAGGAACCGCTTGATGGTGCTAAAAATTGATGAATGGAACCGGGTTCAGAAGAGGACTGGAAACGGGGAAGCAAGCCACACAGGCTGACCCAACGCGACGGGAAGAGAGGGGCGGTAAGGAGAGATCGGGAAGTGTATGTGGTGATAACAAGTCACTATATGCACGATGATGAAGGGGTGGGAACACGGATAGGCGGTTTCGGGAAAAACGGCTTTTTGGACAGGACGGGGGCTTGCAGATCAACACTCGGCGATTGGACCAAGTGCGACAAGAAACCAGGAATGGGGCATGGGTAAAAAGAGGTAAGACATGTGTCTCATGACGGGATGCAGGCATGCGAAAGATATGGTAGGAGGATATATTTGTTCTTTATTTTTCCTTTTTTGCCATATTTGATATCTGGATCTGGATGTATGACTTGTTACGTTGGATAAGATGAGATTCTTGGCGGGGGGGTAGTTTTCACCCACTTCCCAGAATACCTTCACGAATCATGACCTATAATGAACGATTCTGGCTCATAGATAAACCTCAAACTTTTTGTCTCTGCACTTATGTTGCAATCCTCGGCTGCGGTGCCTCTTCTTAATTTGGGTGACAATGCCTTCCTCCAATTCGGTTCGAAAAAGTGAAACACTGTTTCTTCTTCCTCCCAAGCCTGATCGCATTAACAAGACAGTTTCTCAAAACCCTGTTCTGTGCCCATCTCTCACCTCATGTTTTAATATCAGGTACGTATCTCAACCTCAAGACGCTTACGCCCGGCTGCTCAGGACTGGTTGACTGGGAAGAATACTTGTTTCTAAATTTGAGGTTGAGCTTCGCAAAAACGTCATCGAAGTATGACGTCACTTATGAGGTTTATTGATAACTCAAACAGCTTAGGCATTAGGTATTTGAGGTTATTCGACTATGATGTGGTTGATTATGCAATTCCAGCCACGTACATTAGATGTAGAGGAAACGAGTTGGTTCCTTTTCGTACAATGACAAAAGGCTTGTGTTCGTCCAAACCACGCAGTTTTTTATTTGTGGTGATGCATTGCTTTTGGCGATTTGGTATCAAAGTTGACGGCCCAGTCCGTATTATAGTGCTGTTGATGGTTACTATTGTTCTGCAAAATGCGGCACTGTAGAAAGAGAGTGATATTCTAGTCTTCGTGAAAGTGCTTGAAGGCTCATTCTTAGACCCCATCTTATGCACCAAGGCCTCCCCCTGACTGTTGTTTCCAGCTTTGTGCCATGGACAGAAGAGTAGACAGGTTGGCTGCCTGCTTGTCGTCGGCAGGGAAGACATAGTCGATGTATTCCTCCCATGAGTCGTCGTCGAGCTTCCTTCGTCGCTTGGTCTTGCGTGGCATTTGTTTCTGAACAGCTTCCACGTCCTCTGCTGAACCATGTGTGCGCTCGAACGACAACCAGGCATTGAGAAGCGACACGCACTCTTCCTTGAGATCCCGGTCCCGCATGCTCTTATGCGCGCGCTGGAATACTTTGCGTGCTCGCGCCTTGGCTTCTTCGCCGACAGGCTGCTCCTCATCGCCTTCCTCCTCTTCGTCTTCAGGTATGTTGATCTCAAAGTGCGCGTAACTGATCCAGACCTTGACATGGTCTGTCTTTTCGAGAAGGCGCTCGTAAAGATCTCGTGTACGTTCATATTCGCCCTCTTCCTCTTCGAAATCAATGTATGCCTTCCATAAAAGTTCGGGCATGTCGAGCTGTTGTTGCTGGACAGCAAGCTCAAAGATGGCGCGCGTACGGTCCAGGTCATCCAGACCGCGCTCAAGTTCGGCAAACTTGATCCATGTCTGACAGTTGGCTGGATTATACTCGATGTGTTTCTCATACAGAGTGCGACATCGCACAAATTCAAACAGTTTGCGCTCAAGGTCAATGTAGCCGTTGAAGATCTTGTCCTTTGGGCACATGCCAATCGCACGTCCAAGGAGTTTTCGCGCCGCAGTAAGTTCACCTTGTCTGATCTCAAAATGCGCCGCCATGAGCCAGATTTTAGCAAACGTGAACCTTTTGTGTGGGATCAGACCCAGACATGTGCTGTAGATTTGCCGTGTCCGTTCAACATCCTGTCCCTCCATCTCTTCCCATATAGCATAGAAAATCCATAGATAGATATATCGCCTCCAGTGTCGCTTCTCCTGTGTTGGTGGAACCTGGGCAACAGCCCTCTCGTATATATCTCGAATTCGGTCAGGGTCCTGGGAAGTTTCTTCAAGCTTCGCGTAGTCGAACCAGGCGTCGTAGTTTTTTGGGTTCTCTTTGATAAGCTCTTCGTAATACACTCTCCTCTTGGACTGCACAACATCTTCCACCCCATCCTTGTCGCCAAATTGCTTCTCGAATGTTGTGTATGCCTTGTGTAAAATCATTGACCTCGATCTTGGTAGTCGATCCAGGGCGTATTTATAAATCGCACGAGCACGCTCATACTCTTTTAGCTTAGCCTCGAACCGAGCATAGGCGATAAACAATTTCTCATCGACGAAGTCATCTCCCAGTGCTTCTACTGCCTCCCCAAACACTTCCCGCACCTGATCGCTAGTACCAAATTCCTCCTCAAACTTGGCCCACTTGATCCAGTTTCGGGGTTCAGGGTGAATCATGGTGAAAGTTCGGAAGATTTCTCTGGCTCGTTCGAATTCGCCATATCGTTTCTCCAACTTGATGTAGGAGCTCCATGCCGCCTCATCTGGCTGCCATTGCATCCATCGATCGAACACTTGTCGAGTTCCAGGAATATTGCCCAGCATCTCCTCCATGTAGACATATTTGTACCAGAGCTTGTCAACACGCGGTAAGCGAGCGACGGCACGATCCAGGAGGTTTCGAGCATGATTGATGTTTCTCTCCTTCATCTCCGACTCGATATATCGAATCCATAGCTGGACATTGTTGGGATGTGCGTCGAGCGCGCGCTCGAAGATGGAGCGGGCGCGTGCAAATTCCTTCTGTTCCAGCTCCCATTGAGCATATCGCATCCAGTTGTTGAGATTGAGTCGGTTGCGTCGCACATAGTCCTCGAACTCCTTCCTCTTCCTCCCTTGAAACTCGTGAAGCTCTTCTAAATCAGCGAACCTTTGAGTGGGGGCCTGCACTCCAACTTCTTGACGGTCGACAGCTTCTCTTAGCAGCTGTTCGGCGCTGATTTGAACAGGCGCGGCAGCCTTATTCTTCACCCTCGGGGGGCCTCTGGATGACTCCATTATACGATCGCCAACCTTTTAAGAGCTCAAAATTGCGATGTCAGTATTTTTGAAGAGACACAAAACTTGGATGAAAAGGAGAATCAAGGTGGTGAATAAAGTTGGAAGTCAAAAGCGACGCGACAGAGCAATGCTCAAAAAAAGGCGGATGTGGCTAACCAATAAGAATCCAAAAATATTGCGAGTCATCCACTTTATTTTATGTGGCGCTCAGAGCCTCACAGCCTATGTCAGGTAGCGAAGCGCAAGTATTTATTTCGTCACGACAAACTACCAACTCCCCAAACTCTTTCGCGACAATCACACTCACTCATCCATATCATCCTTCCTTCAAACAGAGCCACCATGTCGACTGTCGCGGACGATCTCCTCAACGATTTTGGGAGCTCAGGAGATGAGGCCGAAGAGGAGCAGAATGATGGCCTCATCAAAGACGAAGAGGCAAAAGGCACTCGTGACGCCATGGAGCTGGACGGCGACGCTGAAGCCAGAGACGACCAAATCTCTGACGACGGATTAAACGACAGAGAAGACTCGGAAGCAACAAAAGTAAAGGTCGAGAAGATGCAGCTTGGGGGAGTCAAGGATGTTCGAAGCGTCGCCAGCCTCATGCAAACGCTTGAACCAGTCCTAGAGGTTAGTATTACCCCCTTCAACCCAAACCGTATCAACGGTCGCGTCTTGATGGACGATTCGTTTACATCAGTTCTTTTGACGGATAGCCCTGACGTATTGCCTCGAACGCTACAGAGAATCGCACATTACCGATCGCAAGCCGCGACTCAGAATACCAACATCGGAAATATCGAAGACCATCCCGAGTATCACCTCCTGACGCAGTCCAACAGCCTTTCCACCCAGATTGACGGCGAGGTCGCAATTGTTCACAAGTTCATTCGCGACCACTATTCGACAAGGTTTCCTGAGCTCGAGCGGCTTGTCACGACACCACTCGAGTATGCTAAGGTCGTTGCCATCATCGGAAATGGGCCATTGGATTCGGAGAGTATCAAAGCTCTACAGAATTCGACCGACAACCCACTTGGAATAACTCTCAAGTCCGTGCTGGATGGACCCTCACTCATGATTGTGACGGTTGAGGCTACTACGTCAAAGGGCCACGAGATGACCACCGAAGAGCTTCAACGAGTCCATAAGGCATGCGAGATGGTAATTGCCCTCAACAAGGCCAAGCAAACCTTGGCCGAGTACGTGCAGTCGCGCATGAACATTTTCGCACCAAATCTGACAGCCCTTGTTGGCTCTCTTACAGCCGCTCAACTTCTCAACGCGGCAGGTGGACTGACAGGTCTTTCGAAGACACCCGCTTGCAACATTGCCTCTTGGGGATCCAAGAAGAAGCACTCTGGCTTGGCTACGAATATAGGTGTTCGACAACAGGGCTACCTCTACAATTCAGAGATGATCCGAGGTATTCCCAGCGACTTGAAGAAGCAAGCCTTGAGAATCGTATCGGCTAAATTAGTTCTGGCTGCGCGGGTCGACCGCACACACTCGAGTCCAGACGGATCAACTGGGGAGGAGCTTAAATCAGCTTGCCTTGAACGTCTCGAGAAATTGACAGAACCACCACCTAACAAGGGACAACGTGCGCTCCCAGTGCCAGACGACAAGCCATCCCGCAAGCGAGGTGGACGACGCGCTCGCAAGGCTAAGGAGGCTCTCGCTATGACTGATCTTCGTAAACAGCAGAACCGCATGGCCTTTGGTAAGGAGGAAAGAGAGGTTGGTTATGGTACTGGCGAGTCAACTGTTGGTATGGGAATGATTGGTCAGTCCAACGACGGCCGCATTCGCAGTACCCAGATTGATCAGCGTACACGCGCAAAGCTCAGTGCCAAAAACAAGGGCTGGGGCGGAAACAGCACCGTGGGCGGCGCTGCCTCGTCTATCGGTGGCTTTGGCCAAGCATCCAATATTGACTTACGAGGACGCGGTCTACGAGCATCAGGAGTTGGCAGCACGGTCGGATCAGCAACTGGTACGGCATCATCTCTATCATTCACGCCTGTCCAAGGTCTGGAGCTCGTTGATCCCAAGATGCAGGCAGAGCTCAGCAAGAAGCGCAAGGCCGAGGAAGACCGCTGGTTCAAGGGCGGCAGCTTTACCCAGGTCGGAGGAGGTTCGTCCAGTGGAAGCGGATTCAAGGTGCCTGAACTTCCAGCAGCCAAACGAGTCGATACAGGATCAACCAAAACGGATGCCTCAGCATCAAAATTATTATGATCTCAACATCATTTGTGCGCCACATAATAGTTAGTGTTTTAGGTGTCGCTACGTGGCTTGGGTCGTCATGGGTAAGTACAAGACTACCATGGGGAAGTTGACATTTGCATCATGATGATCATCGTCGATGGTGATCATGATGATCATGTACTACAGCAGCTTGTGATTCGGGGAACCGGCGCTGAAGTAAACTCGTGCACCAATAAGCAGGGAATGGTTGTAGCGTGCCAAAAAAAAAAAAAAAAAACAGACTGAAACTTCATTTAGATGGGGATCTGGCGAAAACGGCGTTTCAGGGAAGAGATCGACGAATCTCAAGAGCGAAATAGGATGGGGAAGTGGTTTAACTCTCTATATCTCCGGTAATTTCGAATGGCTCCGAAAGGCTATGGCATATTGAACTTGACCCGGAATGTGATTCAACACGAGACCGTAATGTTGTTCAGAAACCGGTTCGATAGAAGAAGCTCGAATAATACAAAGTTACAGTACCTAGTCGATTGGACTGTGCCGTACAGTACTCCATACAGTCCAGTGGTTAACACGGGCACCAGGGTGTTTAGTCCAGAACCGGGATGATCAAGAGGAAAATATAAATCACAAATCTCGATCGATCGACAGTGATCAGCAAAGCTCACCACCAACGTGACATGTCAAACGAGAAACATGGTCGTAGCATATTGGCGCTTTCTCTTTTTTTCCGAGGATTCAATGTCGCATCACGAGAGGCCCTTGGAGCTGCGCAGATTCCTGTCTCCGTTGCACTAGGATTATCTTCCTAGGCTCCGAGGCGGTAGTTTGGTGCAGCCGTTGTGTTGAGATCAAAGTAAGTGCGAGTTATCAAGGAGGGCTCCTCGGTAACAGTTGAAGATACAGGGTAACTTAAGGCACTCGGGTCGTATTATCGCAACTTGAATGGTTGTGCAAAATTACTTGGTAGTCGACGACCCTGCTGTTGTCTCGGTCAGGATGCCCACACACCGCTAGAAACACCTCCACTGTTTCAGGGCATCGAGATATCAGAAGGCTCTCTCAACTGCCCACTGTCATTTGCAACCTATCTTTTAAGGTATTGCTCATCCAGATTACTACAGTGTCACACATGGAATAAATAAGCAAAGTTGGCATGGCGCTCCCTGGCGACTGATTGAATGCCTGACACGTACCTGTCCGCTCAGCCGCTCACTTGGTCAAGTGTCCCATGTTGCTATTATCCGCCAGGTACGACGCAGAGAATGTTGATATCTACCTAACTAAGTACCTATTATATTAGAAGTTGCTCAGGGCAGAAAGGTGAGGCGCATCCACCATGCATTCTAATAGAGGTGGAGGCCAAGAGTGAGGTTCCCTGGGGTTCTCCATCTGCGATGTTGTGGGCTAGTGGGTTAGGTTAGCCGTCGAGGATAACCGAACAGAGCATAGTGGCATCGCGCCGTTCAACCTCGAGGTTTCGTGCAAGAAGATAGATAGATACTATGACGTGATAGCATGGTGTTTTATACATATACGTGACGAGCTAGCTACGTATACGAATGAAATTAGAAGTACCCGCGTTCGTTACGAATCTACGCGTTACTCACCGAGTTAGTCCCAGCTAGTGTGAATGAGATTGTAGCTATAAAGTCTTTGAGATACTGCGCAGATACAATGGCCATCATCTGCATGACAAACAAAATACCAAAGTGGGAAGGCCGAGGGGGCCTGCAACCTTGTGCGGATTGTGTGTAAAGGAATGATGGAAACATATCGAAGTTGATGTTATCAAAGAAAGGCGGTGATAGCCTGGTCTGCACTTGCATGACCGAGAGAAGGTTGAAGAACAAAATGATAATACCGACCGAGAGCTTTCGGCAATATACAAAGTACGTATGTGACGAGGATCGCCAACAACCAAGCGAATCCCCGCCATGGCCGGACTCGCTCCCACTGGCTGCTGGCTGACTGTTTGGCTCCGGCCGACTGGTTTGGCGTACGGCTGGTTGCCGCTTGTGCCTGACAATCTACCTTTAAAGGACGAGGGGTGCTGTCGACTCGGTTACATCATTGGCCAATGTGATCTTGGGCATCCCGAGTTCATAGAGGGACTTGGTGAAGCGAAAGAGGGTCGGGTAAGGTATCGCATCATAGTTCAGAGGCGTCACAGGCGAGGTCCCCTAAATCACCCTCCCCTCCACCGGTCGGTCCCCCCAGCCAGGCTGTTGATGCCTTGGTCCCTGCCCGCCATGTGTGCTTCGCTGAATTTCTGTATGTAGACGTGCCTTGCCTGAGAAAATTGGAAAGGGATCGCCGGGTCCCTGAGGCTAGATTGATCCCTGTTATCGACGGGCCCTCCTCTCCGGCGCCATGTCTTCACGCCCCTCCCTTGGGTTCTCCTCCCTGTCAAGCCTCTTGGTCGCTGAGGCGGCGGGACCCTCAGAGAGCCACGCGGACGGGACCGATGAGGCTGCCTTACCAGGGCATCCGACCAAGCCCACTCCACGCAGGGTACCGCCCAAGAAGTCAAAAGCAGCCGATCCCCCTCCCGACTTGAGATCTCAACTGAGCATCGTTGACCCGATCCCCTTCGATGCTTCGATCGCACTCAGTGCAAGCCGATGTACTTTGCTCTGCCGCCATTCATTTTTGCCCCGCTGATCAGACAAACAGAACCCTTGCTGGGTTTTCTGAGTCCCTCAGTACTGTAACCAAGGAACTTACCTTGCAGCCTGGCGTAGTCCTTCTTCCTGTTTTTTTTTTTTTTTTTTTTCCTGATCGAGAACAGCCCGCACATACATACCCATCCAAGCCTGTTGTCTAGTCAGTATTCTGGAAAACCTACGATCTCCATCGGCTTTAGATAGGTCAGATTTGAAACCCTGGGTGGCCCTGGAGTACAGAATCAAGATTGTTCCCCGACTTGGTATGAAACGGCGCATCAAGGCCACATTCAATGCTTAACACAACCACCCACCGAATCATATGCTAACCGGAGGATTTTTGGCGATGGTCCCGCCTAATGCGAGCCCCTCTCTATCTCGTGGCCTGTTTTGGATATTGTACTGTACTCCAGTAGAAAATATCCCATCAACAAAACTCCATCAAGATCATGTAGGTGTTGCTCAGACCAAGATCTCTCAGCCTGGCCCGACTTGTTGCGTCATCAGAACTGAATGGAAGAAATGTCATGCACACATGGGGCCTGTCATTTTGCAAGCGATAACTCATTATCCTAGATAGATCCCCAAACCCAACCGAGTCTTGAGTCCATGTAATACTTGCAGAGATGAGTTGGTTAGCCGAAATGTATGAACCGCATCGCAGATCAAATTGGAAAGTGACCAAAATCTTTTTATTATTTTATTGATTTTGATAACCTATATCAAAGCGCTTCAAGCTTGAAGTGATGATGAATTCATCTCTGGTCTTTTATCTGTGGTTTTTGACGTCAGTGGGCAATGACATACTACGTAGTGAATTTGCAAACAACTGGCTTTCCGTAAATGTCGTCGTCTCTGCATTATTCATGGTGGAGGGACCCTGACTTCAGGGTTCAAAAAGAACGCCGAGGAATACGATTGGCGCCCCGGAGCAAAACGACCGGAAGGTTGCAGAGATTGATTTTCAGATCGAGGTTGTGTAGATGAAATGGAGGAACACCGTGATTGTATTGGACCACAGAACATAGTTTGACCTTCGTGTAAAGAAACCCTGGTAGACACAGCTGCAAAGTGGATGTTAATCTGGTGATTTGAGAGGGGTGTAAAGAAGCAAAACCAGGATCCAGTCAGTCAAGCTGGGCCAGTCAGCTTAAGCGGATCATATGGGAAACCTCCTCGTTCATCATCTTATGTTATCAACAAGTGTCGCGGAGTGTCATTGGCTGTAATGGCTCCTTTAACATACCCATCTTGCCGAGATGGGGAAACCACCTGAGCTGAGTGGGAAGTCAAGAAAGTCAAGTCTTCAGCAGGGTTCGACAACTCCATTGTGACACCCCTCGGGGCCCGGGGCTGGCTCCGCGCCAAAACAAACAAATCGCTGGAACTGTGATGGGCCCTGTGAGAAGAGAAGTGACAAGATAGAGTTCCCACGCTGATTCCCGGAGGATATCCGCACGATCTTAATTGGCCGACAGACAATCAAAGAAAGGTTGACGAGAGACTTCTCTTCTGGGCACGCCATTCTGATGGATAAAGTACTAAGTATGGGGTTTCTAATTGATGCGGAAAGCTGTTGTTCTCATCTAGCTTGAGATAGGGTTCCAGTACCTAAGCTCCATTCTGGGAAGGATGGCTGCGGCGCTTCGGCTGCGAGAACGGTTTCAGTGTACTGAGAGATGTTTGTGTGTCCACTGATGCTTGTAGCAGTCATTAATGGGTCAATAAGGTAGACCGATTCCATTCAGAAGTTGCTGCTGTGGCTGGTGCAGGCCATCAAGCAGTGTAAATGTTGGCATTAGTCTCCATACGAAGTCCCCCTTTGATCGCCAGTTTTTTCTCGATCCTTTCCGATTATTGGTTAATGTGGTTTCTATCCCCGGTCTTGATGGGGACCCTTGGGGATGACCCTGGGAGCGTTAGCGTCAAGGGGATTGTCGTCCGTTCCCCGCCGCCTCTATGTACATCTGCCTGCTTGCGAAGCTGACCAGAAACTCTACTGAAAACAGCACAGGCAGGGTAACATTTTAGGGTGTTTGTGCCTTACTAGCCACTCTAGCTCTGGGGAACGTGCCCCAGCATGGCCCACCTTGGCCCGCCCTCGTCTCACCCCAAAGCCCGTTGCTGGTTGCGGGCACTGAATGGAGCAGATGTCTTCTTAGTGGGTCAACCATCAACCATGAGCGAAGCCGTAGCCTTTGTACGGCTGCTCGGGGCGATGTTCTTGGATTTCATCAACCTGACACTGTCACCATGACGCCTCTCTTTGCTCAATGCCTTGCATAACCCCTCCTATGGGATAGCAGACAAGTTAAGACCTCGATCCCAATTGACAAGAACACTTAGGTAATTTTAGTATAAACTTAGCATGCTCTTTAATTAGTTTATTTTTGATCCCTGATTTAAGGTCTTTGAGTCTTCTGACACCCCCTCCGGAATGTTGTTGACATCGTGTTGGTGTTGAAGAGAGGCAGAGGAAAGGTGAAGAGCGGGGAAAGGTCAACCGAAGCCAGTCACAGACGGGAGCACTATTAAAAATTGCCTAGAGTTAGCTGGCTCTAGAAAGTCCACGATCATGGTGATAAGGGTCCCTGTATACCTACATATCCGTCGTCTTCTTTTGAATTTCTTTTGGGTTGAACTTGGGCATGTAATCCCCTGGGTGACGGGGATTTACAGGGTCCGACCAATACAGTACAGATGGATTCCCAAACGCGACAAGTAAGCCCTGCATGAGCTGTAAGAGAAAGCGTCTGTCATACAATATGTACTGTGCTTGGGTCCGTTTGTTTTGGTGTAACTGTCGAGAGCTTCTGATCATAGTAGGGGTCGCAGCTACCTGGCCTGCTGTATATGGAGTCGCCAGTTGGTCAATCATTCAGTAATCGTTGTAGTGTCTCTGACAGTCTGGACTCTAGCTAATGGCTTGCCGTTTTGAAGTTGACGTCACCATGGTGCGATTAAGAGATGTACAGTGTCTCGGGGTCCCAAGTACGCTCTCACTAGCTCTTCTGATCCGGCTATCCGTCATGGTGACGCCCCAAGCCTGGAGATCGAGATTACAGTTGGGAAATCAGGGTCCAAGTCCCGGAGTGTCGTTCCGTAGGATAGGTGCAGTAGTCGGCAACTCATCAGCTGGACTGCACTTGGTACCCAGATACCTTGGTCTACAAATGTACATAAGGTAATGTTCAACGCGTCGCGTCGCGGCCGCCTCAATGCGGCCGAGTGAAGAGTTTCTCGCCCGAATCAAAACCAAAGTTGATAAGGATGTTTGAGCTCAGAGGCATTGGGGTTATTGTTAGGAAAGATTTCCTGGCGCATCAGTCAGACCGAGGGGACACCGGTGAAATCAGTGAGTGTCATGAGATGGAGTAGGGCGGATTACAGTGTGGTAACGGAGGGTGGGAGGTCCTGTAAGGAAGTCGCCGGCTGAAGCAAAACGGAGAAGATAAAAGCAAGATGAAGTTTAACTAGAGTTGGTATCTGCTGTTGGTCGTGAATGATCGACATTACCTACGGGCTGGTGAGGTGAAAGAAAAATGTTTTCTGAGCGAGAGCTGTTTGGGGAATAGTGTTTCCAGCGAGAGGTACTGTACTCTAGAGATGCATTGACTTGCGCTAAAGAAGGTCAAAATCAAGCCCTGGACGGTCTTCCACCTAGGTACAACACGGTACTGTTCCTTGGCGGTTATCCTTCATCAATCCTAGCAGGAGCTCTACTGCACATGAGCAATCATCCCTGTTGCTGCAGTGTGGGGACTTGGAAAGGCCTTTAACAAGCAAGCCCCTTCGTCCCTGGCAAGCCACCCCACACCACACCAGAGTGTGTTCCACCTGAAAGAAGAGACAAAAATCAAGAGAGCGATATTGCATTAAACCAAGATTTCGCAAAATGAAATCTTTCCACCTCATAGTCAGAGAAAGGGGATATTTGAATATGTAGTCTTATCCATGTCACGGACACATATACGCTCCGGATTGACAAACTGGTTGTGTACCTAACTGAGAAAATCAAGGCATAACCGAACACAATCCTAATCCGGTCCATGCATTTATTTTTTCATCACTCCGAGGTGGCTAGTGGATGTTACCACTTCTTCCACTTCCATACCCCACCTCCGCTGTTCTCCAGAAGCTCCGGTCAAAACCGTCTCAGCGGCCATACCAGCCTGGCCGCCGAGCCCTGGGCTACTGGGACAAGTGGTGAGGGGAGCGGGAGCTCGCTGATGACTCTCACCTCAGGGCAGGTGCCTCTTTGGAGAACCTCCCATGCCAGTCCAGGGTCCGTTTTTGGAGGCCAGTGCCACAACGCTAACCTCACCCCTCCCTCTTTCTCAATTAATGTCTGCCCAGCACACAGAATGTGAGAGAAAGAAGAGGAGGAAAAACCAGAGTTAAAAGCACACCACTACTTGTTGTCAGTATACCCCCTATGGATGTCTAGGGTGTGGCTCATCCAAGCCAACCCAAGTTACGTCCATTCATCGTAACTCTCAATTCAGACTCGACATTTTTCTCGATCCCATCGATCGATGGGGTTGCGCAAAAAAATCCCATGCTTGATTCCCACCCCAATTCTATCCCTTCCTTTCCCTTCCTTTACTCTTACTGCCTGTAATACCCCCTAGCCAAGAGGTGTGTGCTCATCTTCGCTCCGTGGTCTCTACGTACTCTCACTCCCCTTGTTTTCCTCCTTGCAAATCCAACGGGTTACTTATAAACTTAAGCTCCATCATCTTCCAGCCTCGCTTTGTTTGGTGTTCCTTACTCTTCATTCACACTTTGATTTACTTACACGATACTCCCTCATCTTACAAAGCTGCTTTTATCCTGGGTTGCTCATCATCGGCTACTTGCTCATTAAGCCGGTTATTGTGTTGTGTATCCTATTACCCTTTACGTCGTTGCTCCCGGGCTCTGGTCTGTCTCCTGGATTCCTCGGCAACCTACATTATCTAAACAACAATCGCTTCTTGCGCTGGAACACACCTTTCTGTGCAATACATGAGCTTGATAGCCAGTCATCCAGTCACTCTGCTTCCCTTCAACAAAACCTGCAGAGTTGTCACCGCTATAACCAACTTGTTGCTCCCTTCGCTCCCACTGACACTACTGCTACCGAACCCCTGTCACTTTTCAGGTACACGCACGTAACAGACCACAAGAAACCCATCAGTCTCGCGGTCTGAAAAGCGGAGGCAATTTTGAGCTATCAACCCCTTCGTTCGGTCCCTTGGAGTCCAGGCAAGCTCTACGACTAGCCATCCCGTCGCTATTTAGTATCGCCTCGCTTCACCCACTATCGTCGGTGCTGCCACCATATTCAGGTGCCCGAAATCAGTTTTTAGTCTGATCAGGAGCCAAGCTCTACTGATCCTCTCGCAACTATCAGCATCACTATTAAGATCTAGCGTAGCTCACAATCGTTGCCGCAATGACAATGCACGCAATTAACGCCGCTGGTCGACGGGTTTCACTCCTTAATGACGAAAGTGCTTCTCAACCTCAAGAACAGCAAACACAACGACCGCCTCTAAGCTTTCACTCTCACTCCAGCTATGTCTTCACTCAGTCGTACCCCACCCCCGGCAGCAGTGCCTCTTCGCCCAACACTCCCGAGCTCCTTCGTTCCGACTCTTACGACTCCCAAATGAGCAACGATCCTCTATCTCCATTGACTCCTAACGCCGACTACTACCCGCGACAACAGGTCATCTACACAATTCCTCAAGACTACAACATGGATGCCAAGCACGTCCAATATGCCGATAGCACCCGTTCAGCTTCCTACGATGGTGAGATTGTCAGCCAGCCCCGATCCTCGCCTATGCCCGAGCGCCCCGGAAAGAGGTACCCCTGCCGGTACCGCGACACTCATGGCTGCGAAAAGACCTTTACCACCTCAGGTCATGCCTCGCGCCATTCGAAGATTCATACTGCAGAGAAGGCTGTTCAATGTACTTTTGCTGGATGCCAGAAGAAATTTACACGCGCCGACAACATGAAGCAACACCTAGAAACTCACTTCAAGGATAAGAGTCGCTCTTCCACTAGCCAGCGCAGTCACAGAACATCCCTAGCTGATGCTCGTCGCAACTCTACATCCGGGCGCCCTTCCGCGAGCCGCACATCCTCGTCCAGAAGCCGACGCGACGCTGATCCCTATCCCCTTCCCACACCCCCGCTGGCCTCACCCAGCATCAACAGTGGATCTTGGGATTTGGGCGGCCGCAACTTGTCTATTCTCAACCGCCCTGTTACTGGCAGGACCCCTAGCGGTCTGGATGCCCTCGCTATGGCGGTGGCCTGCCAGGAGGGTTCTGGTGTCTGAAATGCATGGGTGCTAGGTTACTCATCCCTGGCATTCCTTTCTTCCCAAAAGAAAACCTATTTTTGTTTTTCTTTTGCATTACTATTGATAATCTTAATGCTTCGACATTTCTTACATCCATCTTAGTACATCATCCTCCACCTATCTACTTCAACCTTTGGGGCACGACTTATTCTCTTTTTATGACTGGTCTGACCCACACAGACATTGTTACATCTTCTTTCCGTTCTATTCACAAAGGATTGTTTCTAACACGGCGTTGTATGAATACACGAGGAGCAACCCAGATTCAAAGGCGTCTTTCGAGGTTGAATTGGCTTATTTTATTCCTTTTTTCCTTTACAAAAAGGTGTCTGGGATTGGACGGTGTTGCAAGTATACCAATGGCTTCACGGATAGTTCTCCCATACAGGACACAACGGTTTAGATAAACGACGACAGGACGCGCCCTCTTGGAGATGCAAACTCAAGGGTAAAAACGCATGGCGTTGGCGGGGTTTCACGATTTGATGTTTCCAACTTTTGTTTAACTATAAGATCTGGTGGTGGGCTGGGCCCTCCTTTCAGAGTTGTGTCAGGCATCTCTGGGGCTTGGGTGGTGAGAGGAGATGAGATGGCGACATGGTACACACTTAGTCGCTACCCTTTGCCGCTGTATATAGACGGCAGTCAGGCGGGTTCATGTGTAGTCTTGGCGAATTGAGTAGGTGCCATAAGTGGTACCTACAAATTAGATTAAGCACTTGAGCTGTACACAATTGATACCATTTTGAAACTTCGAACTCGATTCCTCATTTGTGACAAGCACAATCCTAATGGCGTCTAATATCGCAGTCTGTTGCAACATATATCGGCAATGACCTGGCAATGTTCTGGCACGAGTTAATCAGTGATGAGTATAGTTAAACCGTCGCAAGTGACTGTTGTCAGATAAACGTCTACTCCGCAACGTATTTGTTTGTTTTTGGCATGCTCTCGGTATGAATGCCCTGACAGTCCACAAGTTAGGCTGCTCCATTTATTTTTACTCGCTTATGAGTTTTCTGACATGGATAGTTCTGACAAGCCTGAGACGTTTCAATACACATACCAACCGCACGCCGCTACAGGAAACAGATGTCTAAGATTTTATTTATATGCTTCAATCATTTAATCATCTAATCATCCTATATCGTCACTCGGCTCATAGTCATCATACTTCGTAACTCTTGCTCTGCATGTGGCTTCCTATTCCCAGAGATCCTCCTTTTCCGCGCACAATCTAGTCATCTCCAATTGCTCATCTGTCTGACAAACTAACACTCGCGGCACAACATCGCGTTTGCCGATTTCCTGAACCACATCCTTGATCGGCTCCTGGTTACGAGCATCATCGATGACAAAGCCTAAGCAGGCTACCCGATCGACAACAGCAGATCGAAGTTTAGCGCTATGCTCTCCAATACCACCAGCAAAAACCAACGTATCGACACGGCCCTGGAGGGACACAAAGTAAGAGCCGACAAAGGCGGAAATACGGTCGACAAAGATGTCAAAGGCCAGGCGGTGGGTGGGCTCGTCTGACTCGGCAACAATGCCAAAGTTAGTCGTCCCCGTCATGGACTTCCACCCACTCTCCTTATTGAGGATTTCTTCAGCCCGTGAAATGTGAAGATGCTTGGTGGATGCAGGGGAAAGTTTCCCCACATCAGAGGCATAATGAAAGACGAGACTGTAGGGTTGGCAAGGGTCAGTATGCAAGGACCTTAATTTAGAAAGGAAGACCCTGATTCCACCCCTCGGTTCTGGATCTCATGTATGATCTGATGAAAGTAGCATTCCGTTACATCCCCTGGGGTACGGTTCTGGGTTCTGGACTCTGGACTGAGGGTTACCTGTTGTAATTGAGGGATTAAGCGTCTTACCTAGGATCAACACTGCCGCTTCGAGTTGCACCGGGAAGGCCCGCCAGAGGTGTCAGCCCCATACTCGTATCCCAACTCTTGCCGTCCTTTATGGCGCAAGCGCTGGCGCCACTACCAAGGTGCAATGCGATCATGTTTAAGCTGCTGACATCTTTCCCAAGATACTGGGCCACGGCTCGTGTGATGAAAGCATAACTAATGCCGTGAAACCCATACTTGCGCAAACGATTGCTCTTCGCGATCTTTGGGTCGATAGGGTAGGTGTAGATGTGTGGAGGGATAGTTGTATGGAATTGCGAGTCGAAACAGGCAACGTTGACGGTCTGGGGTAGTGCGCTGATGCAGGTATCGACGATGCTCAAGGCGACACCGTTGTGAAGCGGTGCCAGGTCACTGAGTTCTTCAAGATGGTGATATGCGTCTTGGGTGATGACTTGAGACTGGTCGTAGTCTCCGCCATGAACAATGCGATGGCTGGCGATAGCAATGTCCTCTTTTGAAGAGACCTCTTGTAGATCCTTGTCCTCAATGAAGGTCTGGAGCAGAAGATCAAAAGCATCTTCTTGGTTCTTGACGCTATCAGCCACCTCTTTCGCCTTAATCACCTGCTCGCCGCGACGTGTATATGCAAGCGTCGCTGGCGGGGCAGTCAATCCCCCAATTGAAGCTTCTGCGATTTGATGGGGTTCTGCATTTTTATCTGCGGTATAAACTGAGATCTTGACCGAGCTGGAGCCGGCATTGATGGCGAGGATGATCTTCATGACCGATAGAGCGACTTTTGGAAGGACCAATGAGTTAGTGCTGGGGTGGTGGCAGTGGTGGTGGTGACAGTGGCAGCAGTGAGTAATGTTGGGTCAAGGGAGCTTGCGTTGAGCTTTAAGAATCATCCATTCATGGCGGGTTGTGCATTGGATCTCAATGACGACACACCTCCATGGTATGATCCAGGCACCGCGGGGTCTTCAGAGTCGGTGTGTGGGGGCGCCCCGAGTATTTCCTTGTTGTCTGCCCACGGATAGCGACATGAAGTATACAGCCTGATAATCTCCGTTTGATGCACCAGCCAATCCCCTCCAGACGGCTGCTGATTATCACCCTTCTGGTAGGCTTTTGGCAGGTATTGACACATCTGACAGGTGAAAAGGTGTGGGCTGTCATTGTCAAACCTTGTCACTACTGTCACCCCACTTGGACACGCACTACAGCATGGGCATGTGGTTCGTCTCGGTGGTGCAACTGGACGACAATGCTGATAATGGCATCTGACTCGGTTTTGACCTTTCAAGGCGTAGCTTCGGCCGCGTCCGAGGGTTCTGGCACCGATTCAAGCATATGGCCCGGCCATCCAGATACCGGTAAATCGGGAGAATGTCCCGGCAAAATCTGGGGCGAGGGTAATTCGAAATGGTTTGGTGGAAATGGGATGCCGTTGAATTCACGGTCCGAACTGTGGCAATAAAGCCATGTCTCGATAAATCGTCGGTATGCTGGTCTGACTGTTAGCTGACATGTCGGGAGACAGATTTGGGGATTCAGCCAAAGCAGCCGTAACTCCCGCGAGAAGCCTCTTTTTCTAACCTTGACGCTCAGTAAACTGGATGGCCAGATATCGTATGTCGAGAGTCGGCTGCTGCAATGATCTTGGCTCGGAGGAATCATTCGTTCTGGTTCGAGACCGCATACGATGCGGCAGTGAAAAGCGTCGGTGTGAATGTTGATCATCGCCCGAAGCTTGCCGCCGTCTAGACGCATTGAGTCGAAGCTGTTTTGCGCGATCATCCCGCCCGCGAAGTTCTCCATCAAACGAGTGAATATCGTATTCCCGGTATTGGCCATCCGTCTTGTTCGCACACACGCTGAGGGAGTGGAAGGTAGTATATCGATCCCTCCACAGCTTGAGTCTCTGTATCGCACCTATCCCTTTCACTTTGCCGAAGCCATCTGTACGGCCATGAACATTGGTCCAAACAACGTCGACATCATAAAAATCAACCAAGTCCCTCCTGCGCAAGTCTCCTTGAAATTGGATAGAGCTCTCAACTGTCGTGAACTCATATCTGATCGTTACGTACTGATCATGTATACAAACGCCTTCATCTGTTGTGTATCGAATCCTATGAGGTTCTTGAAATGTAAGATATCTTTCCATGTCTGAAGGGTCGTAGTATGGGCGGTGGCGCGAGTGGAGGGTATGAGGATATATGTCGGAGGGTGTGTCTGAGGGCACTGAGAGTAAGTTGAGTTAGCTGGCATTACATCTGTGAAGCATTGGCTTATGTCTACATACAGAAGTGTTCAAGCAGCTCGTTCTGATAGCTGCCCTGCCATAAAACACGGCGCTGCTCAGAACCCACCACTTCCCAAGGCCCCAAGTAAACGACTCGCTCTTCGGGAGTGTCTTGAAAAAGAATTCTACGTCCCAGTGTCAGCTAGATGAAACATCATTTGCGTCAACCGCAAGCCAGGAGAATCGTACATTGTAGCTTGAAACCCCGGGGGCCCCAAATCGAGTACCGAGGTTCCAGTTCCCGACCCCTCGGTGGTCGGAGCTGAAATGGTCGATATACCGGAGGTGGGAGTCCAGGTTGAATCAACCGGACTGACATATGTTCGTCCGTATGTTGGTGGGCGACCGAGTGACGACGAAGTAAAGGACGAGCCCGAGGACGACATGCTGTCGCTGGTAGCAGTCGAGGGCGATCTGACTGACCGAGCGGTGGGGACATGTCATGACACAGTCACAACGGCGCAGGAGGTGCGAGTGGTCTCTGCTGGCGCTTTCTTGAAGATCCCAATGACCAGGCCTAAAACCGTTGTCACGCTTTGACTTGTACTTGAGCGACAGTCGACTTGATTGTGGAAGCTTATGTTGAAAGAGGAATGACTTCTCGGCAGGCTCTTGGCTGTCAATGCCCTGATATCACCAATGCCTGGGCTGGCGCAAAGGCAGAATCTCAACAATAGGGCGGCAATACAACGTGGAGGCGCCGAGTACACTCGGTCGGGATAGACTTCAAGCACTAGGTTGCAAGGGCGGCTTCGGATGCCGCTGGTGCATTCAACTGGGCCTCTGATACGACAGCAGGAAACTAGACCTTCAAGTCCCAATCCTGTATAATGGTGTGCTTGCTCGTTGGGATTCAGGTGCCGAGGATACCTTGGACGAGGTAAAGTTAGAGCTCAAGGACACACAGATATCGCACCAAAGTTGCCGCAATAATCGAATGTAGAGGGCAAAGCAGGCCCGGCCAAACCAGACCAAGACAGGACAGGAGAGAATCAAAGTTCAAGACGATTTCCTAAAAGTTCAGAGCTAATAAGCCAGTGTGTCTTTTGTTGTTCACCCGTGAACCTGCTGTAGGCCAGCACCATCCATCGCAAATTGCCTGGAAAGAGTAGATAGACGAACGCGGTAAATTTCCACGGTCAACTCAACGAGGGGAATGTCGGTCCTGTTCTGTCCCAAGTAGATAGACCTATGCAAGCAAATGCTTCCATGCCCGGGCCCACGTCAATCTGGCCAGGAGGATAACTAGGTAGGTAAGGCTAGCCACACACAGACAGGCACGCTGCACGCTGCTCGTCGAAAAGCCGCCAGTTGTTGCCAGCAGAGAGAAGCGCATCGACAGAGGTTGTCTCTCGAGACCAGCACGGGAAGAAAGCATAAGTCGTTGTGCAATCGACAGCCAAGGGCCGACGCCACATGGGCAAAAGCTTGTATTCAATTGGTCATCCACTAACAACAGGAGCACCATGCACGGGGGCCCATGCGACACTCTGATGGGCTGCCACAGCCAAGAAAGCTTGAGCTCATACTGTATGTATCGTGGGGCTCTGTAGGTAATATTCCGGACTCCAGAGGATAGGTAAGGTGGGCTTTTTGCTTGCCAAGGGCCAACCAACGCCTACTGACGCTGGAGCTAGGCCAAGCTCCGGCTAGTTATTCCGGCTGTCTGGTCAGGCCGTCAGGACAGTCAGTTTTATTTTACATTCAGAATCCAATACGTGTATGGATATCACAGTATATGAAATTGATCACATGTTTATGAATTGAGAAAGTAATCAAAGCTGGTAATCATTCAACAGCTTCGAGGCTCACTCACAATCTCGCGAATACGAACCCAAAAGACAGACCCACGCCTAGCCGGGCAGAGCCGCCAGCTAACTCAGCTTTTTTGCGTCTAGTATACACCATCCATCACCCCAACTGGTTTTGGAGCCTCCAATGATCTTGGCAACTAGGAGCGTGATGGCAGCGGCATGGTTTCTTTATACATACAATGACGAAACGCGGGGAGGTGCAGGTTTCGAAAATGCTCAGGGAAAGTCAATAAGAGCCGCTTCTCGACAGAGCCAGCTACTTATTGACTGTAGTTTACATTAAGAGACCTCTGGTAGTGTAGATCAGAAATGTGTGGAATAAGGAGGTTTCAGATGCTCAAGCGGGGAGGAATAACTCGAATACCTATATGCCCTTTGTCTTTTAAGGATTGTTTACCCCCAAGGTATATTGAAGAGGAAGAATAAATTCGTATATTTCCATACCCTTCCGGCTGAGCTTGATCATATTACGACGTTTTAGACAATAAATATATATGCTAATAACGGATTAATTACTGTAGATCTTGTGTTGAGGTCGCAATGCCGATCTACTGAATTCCCCAAACCATGGGATCGGGTTACAGCACTCCATAATTTGACACGGATATCCATGGTCATTCGGCAAGGCACTAGTTAAGGTACGGGATGAAACTTTCAGGTCAGGCATCGCTATCTTCTTGAAGTCTGCCAGTCATTAGCAATAATATTCAGTTGCTTGTTGCTGAACTTACAATCAATTAGGCTTATGTAAAGCGTCTTTTGCATCAAGCCCCCACGTCGTGCCAACCAAGCTTCAGCACCACGTACCTCTTACAAGATGCCAATACCTTTTTCCGTCGTCTTAAACGGTTAACTCACTGCAAGTCTATAAGCCACAGTCATTCCAGGCTCAGGAGATGTCCCCCTTGATTATTTCGCAAGCTACTTGGTAGTCAAGATGTCAAGGCATTGATTGCCCTCTGCAAGTTGACAATTGTATCCACATGGGCTTACAGGTCTATCTACCTACTGTAGCTGACAAGGGACCCCTAAACGAACCGCTGAAGCAAGTCCTTCGTCTTTCTGTTCCTCAAACTCAAATTGTCCTTCTTCAGACAATCATGGTATTCCTTGGTACATCTGACCTATCGAAGCTAGTCCCTCGGAGACGTTTCCTTCAGCTTGATACTAATACATTGGAGCGCTAAGCGACCAACGCCAGCGCTCATTTTCTATCTGTCTAACCCGCGTATGTCGGTACCCAAGCTCTGGTCGCGCTCTTACAAGGGTAGGTGAGTTAATCTTTGAAGGACTCTGCCAAGTAAAGCCTAGGGTGCCTTAGCCAAGGGTCCGTCAGCTCAGAGCAATTCATTATTGCGGCGCGCGCTTGGCACACAGTCCTTCTCAGTTGCCACACAGTTCTGTGATGGTATCCCACACCCATTCATAGCTCGCACTCAGCCTGCTCTGACTTGATCACAGCATATCTTGTTTCTGTTTTCGTGCTCTACTCCCGATGAATTAAAGTACGGCCATGAGAATTGCAGTTTCTTCTTCCTTTTTGGACATTGCTTGTCCGCAATTCCAGTAATTGTCTTGTAATCTGCTCATCGGGTTATTCTCGACAAGCTTGCCTGAAAGGAGTTCTCAGACCACCCTGAACTGGAACTTTTGCGACGCTGCTCATCCCCGTCGCGAATCATGTCTATTCTCTCGAGGTATCCTTTGCGCCAGAGCCGCGGGTTTTTGGGATCTGACAGTTCTGCCCTGCCATCGCAAGATGCACAGGTAAGTCAATGCGTTTCTCGTTAAATGCTTACACTGTCAAGCCTTACCATCCGCATGTCAGATACATGAGGTTCCCGTGACCTTGGTGATCCTGAGTTTGTGACTAACAACGTTCCTGGCAATAGGATCGTCAACAATTACGCTACGAACTTGATTTGAACTCATGGAACTTCCGCATCTGGGGTGTTTGTGCCTCTGGCTTTTTGACCGATTCGTGAGCTTTCTCTTCGTTAGCTTCTGCGTGGCGTCGTGCCTTGTTGGTGATATCCTAACTCATGATTAGGTACAATCTTTTCTCAACAAATGTAATCCTCGCCTCGATCGCATTTGTATACTGGCCCAATGGTCCGGAATGGTCCGGTCTCCTTATCAACTTTTTTACACTCTTGGGGTCCGTTGTTGGTCAGATCCTCTTCGGCTACCTTGCGGACCGCTATGGTCGAACTCGCCTCTATGGAGTTGAGCTCGTTCTGGTTATTGTTTCTACCATTGGCGTGGCTACAAGCAGTCATGGCTATAATGATCTTTCCTTTCTAGGTCTATTTATTTGGTGGCGGTTTGTCATGGGCATTGGTGCGTGAACTACGAGCAAACTCTGACCTGCAACCACAAACGGACGGCAACCCATGGAGGCTAACAAATATCGTAGGTATTGGGGCCGAATATCCCCTCAGCGCTGTAATTACATCGGAATGGTCCAGTACACAATCTCGCGCTACTATGCTCTCGTCGGTCTTCATGATGCAGCCCATCGGCCAGGCACTGGCCCAGTTGGTTGGTTTGTTTGTCCTCCTCGGGTTCGAACGAAGCCACAACCTCCAGGGAATGCGTTGCGGACTCGACAAATTGCACGAGGAGGAGTGTAAAAAGGCATTGGATGGTGTTTGGCGTATTGTGATCGGCTCAGGTGCCGTCCCTGCACTACTGGCCATCATCTTCCGCTTCTTCCTGTTCGACTGTGGTATCTACAGTCTTGAGGTCAGGAACAAGCCGAGAATGGCCCTGGCGAACACTCAAAGAATCTATGGTGCACCGCAGGGAGGCAGGATAGAAGCTTTTCCCAGCGGAGGTGCCAACGGACGCTCTATGAGTGGTGGTATCAACGGGCAGAATTCATTCCCCATGAGCCAATTTGTCCAGAATCAAGCGCCGATTACATATCAGACTAACTCGCCGGATGGTAATCGTGTCTCGCCCTCATATCGCACGCACGGTCTTGGGGATGGTATGCATCTTGGCAGTACTTCGCAGCAGGCGATGCCCGTGCAATTTTCACGAGAGGATCTCCATAACTACTTCATCCGCGACGGGAACTGGGCATATCTTCTAGGCACAGCGGCAACATGGTTCTTCTTGGACGTCTCGTTCTATGGGATGAGCCTTGATAATAGAGGCACTCTGTCAACAATGTGGGCGACTACCACCCCGACCAAGATTAACGATTCACTAGAGTGTTGGACGTCATCACTTCACGGGGGAGATTCAACAGTACCGGATTGGGCCATCAATGGACTTCCAGTTTGGTCGACCGACGCAACACACCCCTGCAACACCATCTACGACGTACTTATCGAGCAAACAAAGCAATACCTTTTGACTGTCTCGCTTGCATCAATTACAGGCAGCGCCTGCTTCGTCATCTTTGCTAATCGTATCCCTCGACGCCAATGGCTCACAGCATCCTTCCTCGTTCTCGCAGGGTTCTTCGTTATTACTGGGTGCGTCTACTATGGCGTTCATCAACAAAAAGGAGCCCCGGCTACAGTGGTGTTTGTGGCCATCTGTCACTTTATGTTCAACTTTGGTAAGTCGACAGTCCCTGTCGCGCCTTGTCAGGACTAACTGTGCCCTTAAAGGCGCCAACACCTTGACATTTATTATACCAGCCGAAATCTTCCCAACCTGCTACCGATGTTTGTGTCACGGCATTTCAGCTGCTGCAGGGAAGCTAGGAAGCTTAGTTGCTGTTCTTGTAGTATACGGAATAAATCAGTCATATCAGGCTGAAAACAGACAGGGACTCATCTTTCTCCTATTTGGGTCAGTTGCTGCTGTGGGCGCCATCTTCTCCTGGGCATACCTACCTGATTCCCAACGTCGGGTCGAGTATGATGGTAAGAGTTACCTTGAATCCAAAACGCTTGAGGAACTCGGGGAAGGAAGAGTAAAAGCACGCCTTGGGGGCGAGCTAGTGACGATAGAGGAGAAGTGGGATGCTATCAAGAGGAGGAAGAGAGGGTCCATGAGAAGTGATCCCTCTGTGCCAGAGGGTACTATATAGAGGCCTCATGGCAACTTGAACTGTACTATTGGTTGTTTGCTATGGAAGAGCCCGCATCTACCTCTATGTTTTCCTTACAAATATTTGAAATGAAATAGATACCCACCGCTTCACCACAACTGGACCTTGTCTGACAAGAGCAACACGTACGGTTCCTGTCGATAGTAAAATTGACAGTCCTACTGCATCCTATAGTGTTGTATCAACGTATCCAACGTCTCGCTGTATAGCGCGTGGTTACTGGTTGTGGCTTGCACGCTCCTATTACACTCGATAGCATCTAGCCACCTCTCCCAGCGTAAGGCAGGCGGGGAAGACCATCTATTTATAGGGGCCAAGATCCTGGAGAGTCTGAGAGCAAAAGGTGCTAAGTGTATATCCGCCAGATCCATATTTTGCCTATGAAAATAAGGGCCCTGTGGTGGAATAGCGTCAGTGTAGTTCAGAGGTGTTTTAGTTGCGAGCAATCAACTACTTTTTTTTGTCGGCAGATTGAACAAGAGTTTCTATACTAGCTTGTAAATGATGTGCAAATTCATCTTCAAGACCCGGATTTCGATTTCGGATGAACAAGAAGAAATGTAAGATGCAACTTCATCTAACTATAAGGAAGAAGCCAGGCCTTATATAAGCATGCTAGAAATCTAGAAGGTCCTATAGATTGCCTTAAGGGTAATCTATATAGCTACAAACAACAAACAAGGAAGGCAATCAGTCTGCCTAACAGAACATGAAGAAGTTTGGTACGATATGGCGGTTCATCTGCATCGAGTCAGTCTCTCTGCAAAGCCTCCAGCTGGTAGTTGTGGGACATTGCTTACATGGTCAATCCACCAACGACAATTGGCCTTTAATCTTGGATCTGCCGGAAGCAGTGATATTCCTTGATCAAGGTCCCCAAGCTGCAGATTTCATTAATATCCCAAGCCAGCATCTTTGAAACAAGACTCGCATATTCTAGTATGACATCATTTTCGGAGACTGTCCAGTCACCCTGTTTGATAGTGGGCACGCAGCGACGATGGTTCGCAATGGGGAATTGAGCTGGGTTACGAAACGGATCGGTTTCGCAGTATTGGTATGGCATGCCTTTTTCCTCCAGAGCGATCCAAATACGTTGAGAGAATGGGTTTCTGGAGTTAGTGTAGTTAACAGCGCAAGGGTAGACGAAGAGGCGTACCAGAAACATGATGCGTAGAACTTGAGCTCGTTCTCCTTGCCGTGTTCTCTAGCTGTGATTAATGCGGCACCTGTAGATCTTCGAGCAGCATCCTGGACAGTTTCTGTATTAGACACCCCTCTTCTTCAAATTGGTATCGAAGAAATATCTTACCTTGACCTTCTCCTTATCTTTTTTCACATCCTCTTGATTTGCCAAATACCTCTGCACACTATTCTTGATCTCATCACTCCTCTCAAGGGTATGCTTATGCGGCCCAGCCACTCCATCTCCCTTTCCATTGCCTCCATTGCCTCCATTGCCATTGACTCTTTGTATTGTCCACAGCCTTTGTCCTGCCCGGCTCACATCCAGACCACTGGCGATGTCAAGGCCTTGTTGAGTACCCGGAAAGTACTCTGTGATTTTTATCTTGACGTCACACAGGTCGCGCTGACGTGCATTCCACTTGCGTTTCTTCTTGTTAGGGTCATCCGATTTGGGGGTTCCAGGGGGGCGGCCTTTCATACGGCAGTCACAGTAGTGTGAGATGAAAGGCCTGTGCTTATAACGCTGAGTTGAGAGGCAAGAGTAGACATTGTCTACATAGGGAAAATATGTCTCGAACTTGAGTACGTCAAACACTAGATATTTTGATGTAAGATGAAAAGGACTTCTTTACTCTTCATGTGTAAGAACAATTGTCTCGTCCACATTGAATAGCTTATTCCGCCATACCTCGAGATCTGGAGGATTAACAACCATTCTGCTACTCAATTGGCCATTTGATCTTTTGACTTCTTGTCTCTGTAAGTTACTATGTTCATTGAACATTCCTTCGATTGGTGGTTCTATAGTAGGTACTGGTGCCGCTATCGGTGCAAGTATACCAAACTGGCCTGGGGTTGTTCGTGGAGCAATAGCAGCGTTGTTTTGCGCAATATGGAGATGATACACTTCTTCAATTTCAGGAGTCATGTATCCGTTCAGATCGAGATCAAGCATGTCGCGATATCGCGGTGGCAGGCCCGGAGTCGAAAACGCTGCCGATAGTCCCGACCCGGAGACGGAATCACAGGCGGAGGCGGAGCCCGGAGACGGGATGTATGAGCTGTCATGATCGTGGGCCAGTGTTATTGTTAACTTAGAATGGCCACGGCGCAAAATGCTCCACTGAAAGATAAGGCAGGTGGGTACTCATCCGCAAGCGATAAAATCCTCTTGGTCGCACTTTCTGACGTTTCTCTTGCTGCTTTAAGACGCTGCCTAAGTCACTGTTTGAAAGAGGGGAAGGGGCCATTGAACCGCACCCTGAATGCCGTCAAGAAGCGGCAAGAGAACCCTTGGGTAAGCCCCGCCACTCCCCATTGATGATCTATATCCGGTAGAGCCAACCTACCTCTCCACTTAGGAAAACCAGTTAAATGAAGGTGCAAGGAAACCCATAAAAAAAAAAAAAAAAGAAAACCTCGCAAAGCTCACGATCGTATTATAGGAACAGCCCGATGCGGGGGTCGAACCCGCAACCTTGAGATCGCGTACTCGTAAGAGTCTCACGCTCTACCGATTGAGCTAACCGGGCGTGGCTCTGAATTATTTGACATCCAGCTCCACAGGATCGCCTTGAGAGCCTGAATGCCATCGCCTTGCCCTTATCCAATAATGTTTTGTTTCCTCCTTCCTGCAGCTGGTAGAGTCGTAATAGTGGTGTTTCATTTGCATCAGAACCTGGGTATCCTTCAAAATTACTTAAAACAAGCATAAATAGAGTCCTACACAAGACTCCCAATTCATATTGTACAAATTGTCGGTATGTTTCTCCCATATGAACGCCCCTGCTGCCGATTTCCGATCTGTGGTGACTGTTCACCTCCTTCTCTTTCATTTCTTTCGTTTAATGACAATTGTAGAATCCATGACGAGGACCTTGATGCCACCCGATAGCTTGCGAATCAATCCCGCGGACAAAAATTCCCCTGTTTCACTGACTTCACGAATCTTTTGTCTCCCATGTCCCCAGGTCCATGGCGTCCATTGGTCCCATATTCATCAAGGCCCTTAAAACACCTTCACCCACTTGTGGTATCCCTGACTGTCCTTGTATGTCACCCCACCCATCTGGCATTGAGAACCCTCCGTTCTGATCTAAACTTGTTGACATCGTGAATCCGGCTGTATCTGCGAAAAATCCTTGCGTGCTGCCATCGAGAACGCCAGGGTTCATCAGGGTCTGATTCGGCGACATTGGGCTTGCGTTGAATGAGTTGTGTCCGGATCCGTTCAGCTGTCCAGGGGCCAGATGGTTCCGTTGATCAGATCCTGTACTCGAATTTGGTGTAGGTCGATTTGACGGCAATCCGTCAGGCGACCCTGAAGCATCTTGGCTATCGCCACCAAAACCTGACATCGTTCGAGTTCCAGACCCAGTCTTTTCGACTGTTGCCCCTGAACTTGGTGTAAGAATGGGCAGCTGTTGATCGGTTGACATCCAAGCTTGCGCTCGAAAGCTTTCTTCTGCAGCCGCGATATCTGGTAGGCTAGGATTAGGCTCAACAAGTTCCGGTTGATTTCCATCAGGTGCTGACGGCTGCATATAGTTGCATTCATTGCGATAGGCGGCGATGCCCTGCATTCCTTCAGGGTTGTCACACCTAGCCCCTCTGGGTGCCCCTGTATTGCCAGGCTTTGTCATGTTAGCACTATCCAGGGAGGGCATAGTATGGGGTTGACATACTCCATCGTTATTGCGTGGGAAGGCTGTCTTCAACTTGGGGATTCTCAGTGCAAGTGCTTCCAGATCGACATCGAGCTGAACAAGGAACGACTCAGTCAATGGGTTCCGGCGCTTCAGCGCGTTCATTGCAGATAGCAAGAATCGGAGTGAGTCGGCCGTTTGGCTGTCGTCTGGTCGGCTCTTGAGATACTGTACGAATACTCGCGCCGATACGTATAGGCAAAAGGAGATGAACGGATTAACCTAGTAGCGTATTAGAATCTCCGCCAATTTGTAATAGCCGCAAGTACTGACTGTTGAAAGATCCATATGTGAAATCATGCGCATGATGCTAGCAATCTCATTGGCGGCAGTGATACATCGTACTTTGCTTTCGGCACTGACGGATGCAGGTAGGTTGTTCTTCTCAGCTTTGAAGATAGCGGCTTGGTGCAGACAAATGGTTGAGGTGTGTATGCTCATATTTGTGAAAACAATATTAGGGTTTGATAAGCCAGTGGGAAGCTTGAGTTGGGGAGGGAGACAAAGGGATGTATTGAGGAGGATATTGTCCATTTGACGATGCCGTTTCCAGAACGGACCATTCAGATCGTTATCGAGATCATCGGCATCAGGACGGTGCAGATGTACCAAATTTCTGCCAAACAAACAGGCCATAAGCACGATGCCCCCGAACGGTGATAGCTTACCTGCCCCCATAGGACTGGTACATTCTGATAGTGATTGTGTCTGCTCGGGTTTGCTCATGATGAAGGCGTCTTCTGAAGCAGGCAGATTGGTCATGATGTCACGTTCGTCGATCGTCATGGGCCAGCCTGTACCAATACTAGCATAACGGTCCTGACAGAAAGCCATCCAGAATGTTCGACGTCGTTCCTCTCGTTCTGTCCAATCTTTTGGTGGTGCAAGACACTGCTTGACGTCGAGTCCAGTTCCGTCTAATCTGTGAAGTCCAGTCCTGCAAGGGTCAGTAAAGGAAGGAGTTTAACGTATGGTGCACATACATTTGAGCCAGACGTATGGCAGAGCCAGTGTTGATCCAGGCCCGAGGAAAGTACATCATCTTCATCTCATAAGAGGCCAGGAGAGTATGTGTCTGGCAGTGAGCGATAGAGATCATATGTTCTCCATAGCCCTTGACGTAATCTGCCTCGACATACTTCCGGGCTCTGCGATAGAAGAGATCTTTCAGATCTGCATATTTGTCTGTTATGGTACACGCGAGAGTCCACATGGCATACCGCAGACAAACAGGCGGCCGCTGATTCGGTGCGCTATAAAGAGTGATTAGACATTTTCCTTCTTCCATTGGTTGAGTCAACATACAGATTCATCGCTGCAAGATAGCGGTATTTATGAATCATGGGAATAGAGGGATGAACCTTCTCAAAATAAATCTGATGAAGCTCGTCAATGGTTTCTTGAGGAGGCAAAGGTTCCTCGAGACCCAATCCAATCATTTCCCAAGTGAAAGTACCACCGACGTTGTTCATGCCCATATCTAGACTGGCATTGAAGTTGAAGTCGTCCATAGCACCTTGCTGTGGCGATTTCTCGGTAAAATTCCAGTGTTGGTCCATGTTGTGGTCTCCTGTAAGATTTATAGGCGCATTTGACATGCTGAGATTTGCAGATGATGCTGTCTGGGGCGCTCCGGAGATTGCAACGTTGATATTCTTTGGAATATTCTGTGGAGGTTCTTGTGTCTTCAATAGAGTTTCAACTTGTTCTGTAGAGACGCGGCACGTCAGCAAATCAAAGCTGATGGTAAGTCGGGGAGAAGAAGCTCACTTAGTCGCTCCTCGAGAGCCTTTACATAACCACGCTTAGGGCCACTCTTCCTCCGCTGTTCGTCGTAGGCGCAAGTGTGGCCAAGACGAGAGCAGGTGCTGCAACTAGGCCGGACTCCATCGCACTTGAGCTTGCGCTTCCGACATATCATACAAGCCAATCGCTTTGGCTTGGGAACACTCGCATTGTCGGGGATTTCCTGCTGGGGCGCTGGTTCGTCTCCATCGGCGTCGTCGCTTCTGGGACGCTTGTTGCTGGTGGCGCCAGCTCCCTTTTCAGTTAAGTCTGGCATGGAGGACTATATATAGGGCTGTATATTGTTGATGTTGGAGGGGTAGTGTCGCAAAAGCGGTTGATCGGACGGCGGGGATGAGATACTGGACGGACGGTATGACACGGTCGTAGGGGTCCGCACCTCCCGTAGAAATTCCCGGAGATTGGACAGGGCGGCAACAGAGATAGAAATCAGTTGGGAGGACCGAAATTGATCAAAGGGCGTTGGCGTTAGACCAAAGAAGAAACGGCAAAACGGAGCATGGAGCGATGAAATTCAAGCTCACCACCATGAGTAAGGTTGTCGCGGAGTTAAAGATGGAGGCAGGTGGGAACCCTGAAGGGAGTCGTCCCACTCAGATGGAAGGTGGGGAACAACCAGTCTACGTTGCCCAGAGCCTATTGCCCTCTACTAGTAGCCAACGGGCCCACGGTTATCGAGTACTAAGCTTGTGTTTGAGGTGTGCTTGCCGCGATACACCTTGGCTGCCTGGCGCGCCTATGAGATGACGCTGACATACCTCAGATTCAGAAGGTGACCCACCCTACAGCCAGACTACAGGGTTACATGGAGGTCTCTGGAGGATTAATAATATACGAAATTCAGCAGTTACCTAACCTATCCATATTTCAGATCTTACCAGTGATGCATTGGCCATTAATGGGATGTAATACAAAATTTTCTGCCAAAACTTTGACGAAAACACTCATCTACTTCAGTGTAAGTACCGAATATGGCTGTATTCTCAGTTAAGAAAATAAGGATTCCACCTATTGGACCTATGTTGTCAAAAACATAATGATTTCCTCTAGATTTATGACTCAGCCACACGCTTCCCTTGTTTCCGCTCTTCTGACTTGGCGGCAACCATTTATGTCGATGGGCGGCCGACTTAATCAAATATCATCGTCAACCTTGAGAAACAGGAAATCAATTTAGATATTGATAACAATACAAAATCCAGCAATTGGACTCAGTGGAATCATACGAGATAAATGAAAAGTCTCACAGAAATCAAGCTCAACGGCATAGATGCTTAAAATATCTATTCCCTTTGTGTTTAGGTTAACCTTTGCGACACCATCTAGTTATTAGTCTCTAGACAGTTTAGAGTCAACTTAAACGTAATAAAGTACTTGATTCAAATATAAGGAAGACATAATAAACTATAAGTGCCGAGAGAAGTTTAGTACCCGACTACACCATGTTAATTATCGTACTCCAATCGTCGCATTGAAAAAGAAGACTTAACCGTAGCAGCATACCATAAACAACTTCTTAACCCTATGTGCATACAAGGGCCCTTCTCGTTGGGTATGCTCTAATATTTCCAATAAGCCACTATTGGACATCATACAACCATGCCTACGATGCGTTTCTTGGAAGCAGTTGAATTGAACGAACTAAATAAACACTTATCGTATGGTATTGCAAGTAAAGGTAGGTATTCCCTATAGTAACTACCTTTCGTTAATACGTTACACATCAGCAAATCCAACCCTAACCCTATTGTTCTTTAACCATGTTATCTTCAAATGCTTTTCGTCCGCTCTGACCAGACTTCGTCCATACACCCTTCCCACATAACGTGGTGGCAAGCGAATGTGCCGGCCCTTATCTACCCCGTCTTACATATGGTCCAAACCTGTTCAGCGCTTCATGTAACTACTAGGTAAGTAAGACTAACCCATGCCGGAGGTACATACTGACGAAATACTTTATATATGTAGTCTCAGTTCCTAATGCAGAAGCGAGTGCTTTCTACGAGCCGCTTTACACGTGCCTTAACTGACTGAGAGGTTATCTTTCTTATTTTCTGTCAACGTCAACACCCACAATCCGCAAAATGCCCAAATCACTATAAGCAAGGCAATACCGTGTCGGAGCCCAAGCAACTACTGGACAAGCACCCGCTGTCTTGAACGTGTGTACATGCTCTCCAGTCTCAACGTGTGAGATTTCCAGCCCAGAGCCTGGCAAAAGTCCAATTAGTAAAGGCTTCCGACACAGGAGATAAAATTGTTTACCTTCATCGCTCCCGCCAACAACAAAGCTACCATCAAATGTAAAGCCTGGAATTCAAGTGATTAGCTAGATGCTCACAATAACCCGATAGCAGTACGCACTGAGGCTCTTCACCGGCCCAACCATCCTCGTGATTGTCCGCTGGCAGATCCAATCTGTGGTATCCCACAACGCAATTATCGAGTCTGAGCCACCCGTCGCCAGATACCGTCCCGTGGGTTGCAGATCGGCAGTCAAGCACGAAGAAGTATGTCCATTGAGCTCAAACTCGCTCGTCTCTTCTCCATGTTTGCTCAGCAGTACGGGTTCAAACCCAGGATACGACAGGACTCGGATACGCCCTTCTGCTGTCGTCACAAAAATCTTTTCACCGCTCCAGCAGAATGCGATCTGGTTGGTCTGCACGGATTGTTGATGTGTACTGACAGGAGTGGATTGAGTTGGCGATAGAATGAAGATGGTATCTGCCTTGTTCCCAACGAGAAGCGTGTTTCCATCTGGTGCCCAGACGAGAGTAAAAGCGTCCCCAAGTCCTTTCACCTCGTTGAAGCATGCCTTTGTGCGTACGTCCCAGAACTTGACCACACCGTCACTGCTAACGCTGCACAGCTCTGCATCTTTTGTTGGGTTGAAGGCGACCTTCTCAACAGATGCCGAGTGGCCCTTGAGCTCTGTCGAAAACTTCACGTGAGGCTTTTCCGGGTTCCCTATTTCTGTCAGCTTTGCTCCATTGGACGGAAAGACTGGTAGACTTGAATAACTCACACACTCTGAGGGTTTTCTCAGACGACCCTGTCGCTACTAGAGTTCCGAGAGGATTCCATGCAATGCATCGCAGGCTTCCAAATTTAGATCAGCAATTGGAAATATAGTAAATAAACGCTCCTCGAACGACACATACCTGTGAGGATTTGAGCCCCGCGAGTTATTGGGGTCGTTGTAGGGTTGACTCCTGAGGTTACCAAAGTAAGTAGAGAACTTATCCTTTGATAAGCTCTGCCTTACTCGAAGGACCGGTGCCATGTTTTTTGGCCGACGGGTAATATAGAACACCTGGCTTGGTGTAAGCTTGCTCGCTTTCCAAGCTCCCGTGCTCAATTGGCTGGTCGAACAATGTTACCGCTAATTATATTACAAGGTAAGAAGAGATCAACGATGGGCAGAAGTAAGCATTCGATAGCTGAAACAGTTGAACCAAAGTGGCTAATAGTTGGAATCAGGTTGTGGTGTCTTTGAAGCTTGATGATGTTGAATGGTGATTGGAGTGCTAACAATGGATCTATCAAAGGATATCCCGCCAAGGTTAGTGCGGATTACACCAGCCACATGCCTTGAAAAAGCCTTTGTCTGGCCCTTTTCGTGGGCCTGACACGACCCGCAATTGAAATCCATGTTAGACTAGCGCGTGAGGTCATGTTTATAAATCCCGTCTCCAACGGCAACCGTTTCATAAACATAAATCATATTCTGCGTAAACATTCAGCTCCATCCGTCAGTAGGTAGGTAGCCGACAACATGGTACAATTCGCCCACTGTAACCATCCAAGGCCTTGGCCATAATTAACCATAATGGTCCAAATATTCGTGAAATGTAAAACTTCATTCCTGCCTCCCTAGGCTCTTGCCGTAATCCGGTCATGGTATATGTACAGTTTTCTATCACAGGCCCCCTTCGCGACTGTAGCCGAGATGAACAAGAGACGTACCGACTTCTCTTACTCCAGTCATTGAGAAACATCGCCAAACCGCTCAGATGCCAAGCTCAGCTTGCACCGCTACCCCCTGACCCGTGTTGTACAGCTTCCATTACTCCCCGTCCAGTGCCCCGTGAATAGGCCGTCTGCACAGCCAACTCCAACCAGCCGAACCAAGCCCTTAACTTCTTCGCCAGTGACTCCATGCGCCATATATGAAGACGAAAAGCATGCTTCGGAAAATGTGCAAAAACCAGAATCGCAAACAAAAAAGTGCCCATGCTGCCCGTAATATCAGACAGAGAATATGAATCCAAACCAATACGCAAGTGCTTTTCAAGCATACTCGCTATACTCGCTCGAGCATCAACAGCGGAATATGTGGTATCATGATGGCCCAGAAGGATGACCAAAGGGCGTCAGTGATCTATGAACGTCGTGAGGCGGCGGCATAACTTAATCCAACCGCTAGCCGAGTATCCTGTTCTTCAGAATATCGAGTAAGATATGCCATAAAAAGTTATGAGCTGGAAGTACCTAAGATAGCTCGTCAAGGCTCAGATGAACGTCGGTGATGCCAAATAAAACGGCATTTTTCTTCGCCCATTGCCGGGCAAGAATTGAAGCTTTATTATTCGTTAGTTAGTTGTTCGTGACGCGCTGAGGAGAAAACACATACCCTTCAAGAACTTCTTGCTAGCATACTTCTTGAAAAATGCTTCATGGGTAACAGGGCGGGCGAGGTAGTCTACCATGAGGTGAACGACAGGCTCGATCTCATCCTCGGTGTAACCAGCATAGTAAGAAAGCGTCTCATCCTGCAGATAGGTTAGCAATCGTAATGGCAGAGAGACCTTGTTTTTCAACATACCCATTCACCACGGTCAAGCATCAGTCGTGCTAAATACATGGCACCAGCAGCAATGTGACTAGGTCGGTAAGCCATGAATCGATGGTCTAGAAGGCCTATCTCCATCAGGTACTTTCCGATGGTACGGGATTGAATGTCATAGTTGTCTGCCTTCGAGACTCGGCGGAGGAAGTTCATGGGGTTGGGATAGCTCAGATCGTAGTTGAGGGTGCTCAGAATAAATCGCTCAGCACTAAGGATCTCAGCCTCAGTGAAGCCATCGTCGGCAATGCGCTTGAAGTTTTCGACGTGAGGAGAAAGGACCTCTTCATACTTGGAAGCGATAAACATGGCAGTAATACCCACAAGCTGAAGGCGGTCAAGTTGAACCACCTTCTCGGATAGAAAGCGATCAATGAGGTTGACGGCAAGGAAGAGAGTTTCAGGAAGGAGATGGAAGCGTGTATGGACCTCAACGAGCCAGTCGACCAAGATACCACGCGTCTTCCATTCGAGTTCATCCTGATGGGACATATACTGAGGATTGGGAATTGACTTGCACTCCAGATCGCGCAAATACTCGAAGATCTCATTGGCGTACTCGGCAACCATAAGAGGATCCTCTAGATCCTCGCTGTCCAAGTCCTTGACATTGGGGGGGTACTCAAAGGGTACATCATGGACCTCGGGCTTGTCCTGACAGATCTCGGGCTTCTCAACTTCGACCTCGACGGGTGTCTCTGATCGGTCACGATCCTCAGGAATAAGGTGCTGCTTCTTGGAGGGATGCTCATTTTCGTTCACGGGAGCTTTTAGCTTGGCGTTGGAGGTATCTGTTAGAACCTTTCGTTTGTTTATGGTGCCGGAACCGGACTGGGTTTTGGAGTTGGTAGGCTTCGAGCCGAGAGCAGTTCTTGTAGGCCGTGCCGTCTTCTTCTCAATGCCGGTGGGCTGAGCAGCCTTGGAGACCAAACCCTTGGCCTTCTTTCCAGCAGCACCATCAGCCTTTCCAACATTGCTAACATCGCCCAATGCGGCGCGCTTCCGCGTGTTAGCGGCGGCGGTACCGTTAACTGTGGACTTCTTCGTTTGCAGCGCAGCCTTAGCAGGCATTGAGAGCTCATCAACCTTCAGAGCGGCAGCCTGGGCTCTTGTAAGACGCGTCGTGCCACTGTTCTCGTCGTTCTCGTTGCTGGCGAGGCGCGTACGAGTGGCCCGAGCCTGCTACTCAAGTTAGAATGACTGATTGGCGGAAGTACCAAAGCCTCCCAGTCGCGTTTGAGCACTTACTGGAGGCATCTTGGGAAACTAGTTGTTTATCGGCGTAATATTGACAAGGGGTCGTGCTGGAACAGTTCAGTTAGTTGACGCGTCGAATAAGAAACATGAAAGACAAAATGGCTGACATCACGAAAGGATAAAGACAAACAGCAGTCGAGTCGCTGAGACAGTCGAATCAAAATAGGAATTCGGGTACCAACCTTTTAGTCAAATCTGGCGAAAACACCGTGAAAAGAATATTATGAGTCGTGATAGATGGAGCGATGTCTGATGCTGTGTTAGTTAAGGGTGACCCCAGCCCGAAATAAAAGGTTGTTGGCGGAGGAAGTAAACAATAAGTAAAAGGACAAGAGCAATGGTGAGCTCTGGGCGGAGACGATGTTTATGTTCAAGAATAGTTGTAGTTGTGAGGACGATGGAAGTGTTTTGACGAGCGGGTAAGGAAGATGGGTTGTGGAGATCCACCAAAGTGGGTACGTACCCCTACGCGGCTAGACAAGTCGCGTTGCTCTGCGTTGCTCTAGGTACGTCAGGTTTTCAAGCGTGATGTCCCACTTGAAAGAAAAGGATTGGAGCTCGTTAAGAGCAGGGATGGTGCGATAGCCTGGCTTTTTTCCTTTCTTTTCGAGGCCGTATAGAAACGCGTACAGAATTGAATACTGCAGCGTGAGGTGCAGTAACAAGCGCGAAAATTCGTGTAGGGCTGGACGATGCAGCAGTGATGATAGACGCTTGATAGTAGACGGAGGATAATGAGAATGGTAGGATAGAGAAAACCCGGAACAAATGGTAATACCAGGTGGAACAAGGATGAACGGAATGGAGACGGTAGAGAGGCAAAGCTACAAATTGGAAGATCAAAAGAAGAGAGAGTCAGGTCAAGTTAAACAGGCGATAGTGGACGGGTCTTGACATTTAGTATGGAGGGGTGGGTTTGGATGAGATCAGTACAAAACGCGCCTACATCCAGGTTAAGTCGCGAAAGCTGCTGGCAAACCTGGGACATTGGAAAAGCTACGTACTACTCCGGCTCAAGTCAGTGTTTTTGTGGGACTGCCGCCCTAGCAACCGTGGGCCAACCGCCATGAGATTCAGAATCATTGGTCCAACCTCGTCGCGGGTCGAGATGGTTCACGAAGCACGAGCCATGTGGCAGCTAACGGAAGGTACGTGAGGGCGTTTGTGGCGCTCTCATGTGGCGGTGCATTTCTTTTTGTGGCTCCTTTGATGTCCCTCCGGCACAAAGTTGTTCATGGTCCGAAGAAATTTGAACCTCTCCGATACGGCTGTTTAACGACACCAACAGCACAATTGGTGAGCGTCGGTGTCTTTCTGACGGTCCTTCATTCCGAATTGCTATCTCACTACCAGATTGAGATAGATTGGGCGTTAAGAACTTGTTTGATTTACCCTCCCGCCGAATCTGCGCCCCAATAAGCTTCTTTGTGGACAGCTGAAGCTTCCCCTCTGAGCTAATATCCATTTCTACAACTCGACGAACCGATTCCGATGAAGACCAATTACTAGTATCTTCCCAATAATAAAAAAATCCGAGACCGATAATGCTTCGGTCCGGATTTCATTTCGCTGCTGCGAGGCAGGGTGTTTTGCGCATGGCGCTGAACCGATCCATGCCTCGAACATATGCAACTATCAGACGTTCCAACGAAACTACCGCCAGTCCGAAAGAACTCGCTGAGAACCCCGAGAGTCAATCTGCTATCTTGCGAGTCTATAAGCCACGAACGCCCGGCGTGAGACATCTTAAGCGGCCTATCAATGACCATCTCTGGAAAGGACGACCTTTCCTTCCCTTGACATTCCCCAAGAAGGGCCAAGCAAAGGGTGGTCGAAATGTGTCTGGTAGAATCACCGTACGACACCGAGGTGGCGGTGCAAAGAGGAGAATAAGAACGGTCGACTTCCTCCGCAATCGACCAGGACCTCACCTAGTGGAACGTATCGAATATGACCCAGGACGGAGTGCGCACATTGCTCTCGTCACTGAGAAGGCCACAGGACGTCACACCTACATTCTTGCCGCTGATGGTTTAAGATCGGGAGATATTGTCCACAGCTACCGCGCCGGTATTCCTCAGGATCTTCTTGACAGCATGGGTGGTATTATCGATCCCGGTATTCTAGCTGCGAAGACCGCCTTCCGTGGTAACTGTTTACCCATGCACATGATCCCTGTCGGCACTACTGTATTTGCTGTTGGTTCTGCAGCCAGGCGCGGTGCTGTATTTTGTCGTAGCGCCGGCACCTCAGCCGTCGTTGTCAACAAGAATGAGGAGACGAAGGATGATGGAACTAGGGTGATGACCGGCAAGTACGTTGAGGTTCGGCTCCAGAGTGGTGAAGTTCGACGAGTTAGCAAGGACGCTTGCGCTACAATTGGTGTTGCTAGTAATATTCATCATCACTATCGCCAGTTAGGTAAGGCTGGAAGAAGCCGGTGGCTCAACATTCGACCTACCGTCCGTGGTGTTGCAATGAACAAAGGTACGGAATATATCTGCCCCTCAACTGGACAACTGCTGACATTAACAAACAGTCGATCACCCTCATGGTGGCGGTAGAGGTAAATCCAAGGGCAATCGTCATCCTGTTTCTCCTTGGGGTGTTCCTGTAAGACTACTAAGGAGCCTTGAAACACACGAAGCAATGCTAACAGTATCTTCAGACCAAGAGCGGCTACAAGACACGACGTAAACACAACAGAAACAAGTGGGTTGTGGTACCCCGACCTCGAAACAACGGAAAGCGCCGAGACAAGGCCAACTAAGAGCGTGTACGGGAAGAAGTGATGAGTTGATGCGTTGGATGAAAAGTACATGCCAGGTCGCAGAGAACTAGACGCCAGTGCGTTGTATATTATGACACTATATTGTATCATATGGAACATTATAGATGAGGGCGCATTTGGCGTCTTAATCAAATAACCAGACAACAACATCTACTTCGTCGGTTGGTACTTCGTAACATTGCATCGCGTGTACAGTGCGTCTTTCGACGCTTGGATCTTCGGCAAACCCCCTTTTAATGCGACATGCGTGCAATAAATCATTTCGCGGGCAATCAGCACATCATTTTATCGGATATCTCTAGAATCATATGGTAGTTCTTTGAGGAGTGATAAACCCTGAGTGACGATTCATGCAAGAGCCTCACCAGTCAACTCCGTAACTATGTTGACGATCTGATGCCTCTCAAAGCAGGGTCAATAGAGTAACAAAACGCCACTGAAATCTCTAACCAGATGAAGGCCATTGAAGTTTCAGCAACCTTGCAGCGTTTCAGCGACCTCCATCAGGCTCAGGTGTTTTTGGATCTAACCCCCCTCAAAAAAAAAAAAAAAAAGTTTCAAGCTGAGCGGACTCGTCTGCCAGCGAGTTATTGGTATCGATGGTACAGAGACTCCAACCCAAGACCAGGTTTCGGTTTAATGTATCTGTTGATTGCAGGCCGCGATATATCACCTGTTCTTGTCTAAGATTCCTGATAGCCGTTCAGCATACGGAACAGCCAATAGGCATGCCCTGCGAGCCTGCATGCGGGAAATAATCAAAAGCTGTTTGCTGGAACGGGGTTGTCTGCTGAAAAATTGTGATGGTGGTTGCTGATGGGTCAAGCCCACAGAAATACTTTGCACAGCCTCACAAAGCCACGCAACGTCATCACAGCATTTTACTGTCAAGAGCTACGAATCCTGGCAATTGTACCAAACTAGTCATAAGTTAACGAAACCCAATTGACACCGATTCGACTGAGTAGTGCTTCGTAGGGCCAAGGTTTACAAACCCTTTCTACCTTGCTTTTATTATTAGTCCTTGGTTCGATCACATTGTCTGTTCATTGACGTCGTAAAAGCGGGTAAGAAATTTAAGGTTATTCCTCATCTGCGTAAATTCATTGGATGGGAAGGCTCGGAGCCTGTGGGCGGGAAGGGATGGACGCAGATCATGCCCGGCAAGGCCTGGCAAGCCAGGCTGTGACTTTCAGGGAAGGAGAACCGTCAAAGGGAGCAGGGCGGGATGAGTGACTATCACCTTACCTTAGTACTTTCAGGTACTTAGTAGTATTGGCACTTTGAGTAGGATGGATTGGTTAGCAGCTATTCAAAATCTCCGATGGAGCTAATAAGGATGCATGACGATTGCCCCAATGGTACCGTGTTAAATTACCGAGGGATCACCTAAAACAAGGCTCGAAAACTGGGCGCAGCAGCTGCTGTAGACAAACAGTCTGTCTTTTGGGCTCCTTGGTGCTTGCCCCAGTCCCTGTGAAATTCATATATATATATACATAGGTACCGACTCTACCGTAGTATGGATGTTAGGCTTATTATATAGGTGCCCAAAGGATGGATCTCTTGGGAATATGGCTTCTAGGGCTTGTCGCAGGTAAGGAGATGTAGCGTGGTAGAGCTTGTACTAAAAGTGATCCTGTCTTCGGGGTCCTAGTACCCCGATGACTGTTAAAAAAAAAAAGACCAATCGATGAACCCGCTGAGAGAAATTGATCATAAGCGGGACCACGCGAGCATTTCCCCAATGAGGCTCCGTTTATGCCACTTGCTACAGGGGTTTGTCATATCACCCACTTGTGGTAGTTCTACTTGTCAAAACAGGCGCGCGCATGCTCAAACAACATTAGAAAGAGCAAAAGAGAATGTCTTTGATTGTTTAAGGTAGTTAATAGGCACTTATGCAAAACAAAAGCCTTATAGTACTTGCCTTGAGCGCTGCATGATCCCTAAAAGAGGCCACCCGTTTCAATACAATTCTCTTATTTGCTGTGTTGTCCCCTGCCCAGCCTCCAGCTGGTAGCTGTACCTGTGCACCCCATGCTAGCAGTGCCGCTGTACACGTAACCTCCAATTACCGAAGCCGCCAGCCCCATTGATTTTCTTACATCAGTTTCCAAAGGACCACCTTCTGGTAAACTCGTACGCAGATCATCCTAGCGCAGTCCGTCTAGCAAAGAGGAGCTCTCTTCCGTCTTACATCGATATCAGGAATAAGATTGACGATTGATGAAGGTATAACAGCAAGTGGCGAGCGAAATTAACGTTACGAGTCAAGCTTGGTTTGATGCCTCATCATCATATCGCCATATCCTTTCCTTTCCTTTCCTTAACCCGCACTACAAAGAACCCCAGACTTATCATTGTTGCATGCCAAAACTCCTGGTACTCCTAAACCCACTTCGTTAGGTCGAGTCACTTGGCCTTTCTACTCCTCCTCTTCCACACACACCTCTGCATGCCCACACGCCCTCCACAGACCAAGCGCAGACGGAGGCGCAAACTCACTTGCTCTCGAGTAGACGCAGAAACGGAAAACGGAGCCCAATTGAGTGTGTGTGACGACAAGACGCAAACCTCAAATAAACCTCCTCCCCCCGATTCGGCACTCGATTCCCTTCCCCTCTCTTGATAGAATATGCATTCCTATTACAAGATGGGCGACTCGGGTTTAGGAACATTATCTGCTGGGTTGCGAGGCCGTCGCTTCCCCATTCGACTGATATTGTCCTATCTCTTCGACTGGATCATCTGCTTTGTCTTTGTTGGCATCGGAGGTTGGCTCGATCGTGTTGCGCCTGCGAAACGACCATTTTCACTTGTTGACCCAAACATCTCGTATGTTGGATTTGTACATTCCCAGTAGTTAAAAGCCTAACTGTCTACAGATATCCATTTGCCGAACATGAGCTCGTCCCCGCTTATCTTCTGTTCATCCTCGCCATTGGCGTCCCTTTCGTTATCGTCGCCGTCGTCTCCTTGATTTTCGTTCCTGGCCCGACTGTGCCGAAGGGCACCCCGAAGACTCTTATCTGGCAACGTAAGCTCTGGGAGCTTCATGTTGGTGTGCTGGGTCTTGTTTTGTCTCTCACGTTGTCATGGTTCTTCACCAGTTCCATGAAGAACCTATTTGGCAAGCCTCGACCGGATCTCCTTGCCCGCTGCGAACCCGACTGGAAAAACATTGACAAGTACGTCGTTGGTGGTTTTAGATGGCAAAGCATGACAGGACAGCTCGTCTCGGCCAACATTTGCCAGCAGACAGACAAGTATAAGATTGACGACGGTTTCCGCTCTTACCCCAGCGGTCACTCATCAGCTGCCGCTGGCGGCCTTATTTACGCCTCGCTCTTTATGGCCAGCAAGTTTGCAGTTACTATTCCCTTCGTTATGCCATCCGCTGCAGCCGCTGCAGGAGCCGCCAGCCATGCGGCATTCCCCTCTCGAATCCACACTGGCCCTGTCGTCGACCCCTACGAGCCCTCGCGCGCCCGCGGTCTTGATGGTTCATTTTCTTCTGTTCCTACAAAGGAACGCGCAGGACAAGACAATGCAAAGGTTCAATCTCTGCGTCGCCAAGCTGCTGCGCCCCCGATTTACCTCCTTGCTCTTGGCCTTCTCCCCTTTGGCGTCTCAATCTTCATTGCTGGCTCCCGCTGGCACGACCGCCGCCACCACGGCTTCGATATTCTCTTCGGTTACTTGATGGGCCTGGTTGCCTCCATTTTTGCATTCCGATACTATCATTTGCCTATTCGTGCCGGTGCAGGCTGGGCTTGGGGTCCTCGAAGTGATGAGCGTGCCTTCTGGGCAGGTGTTGGACGACAGGGCTATGCTGGCACTGACGAGGAGCTCGGCGTGTATTCTCATCAACGTGACGTGGGCCATTCTGGAGATACATCATACCCGCCTATGACATCTGCACTAGCTCAACGGAATGTGCGCCAAAATGCAGATCAAGAGCCCAGGCCCAGCCAGAACTTTCAAGACGTAGAGCTACAGAGGATGGATGATTCTGATCGACTCGAGAACAGGTTCGCTGATGAGCGATTCACTGAAAATCGATACGGTGATCCTCATTATGCTGAAAACCGTGTTTAGGGCCGTAGAGCATCGCGGTTGAAAGAAAACGGGGCTTCAAAGCAATGCACGCAGTGTTAGTGTGTGTTTCGGTGCGTAGTTATTTTTGCATGTACTGGGTATTCAGGTTCCAGGGTTAAGGTGGGCTAGGGAATATCAGGCACGATTCGATTCTTGGTTGTAATGGAAGGCGAATAGCTTGCGGGCAGATAGACCTCTTGATTTTTGGCACGACATGACACGATCAAAGACATGACCGATTAATAACAACCTTGGCTCGATGTGAAGATCATTGAAAATGTGCATATATGTACTTGCCAGACTAAGAAGGGGCTTTATATCAAGCGGATGCTTAGCACAACTCACAATTACTATTGCATTAGCAGAAAAATGACGCTTCTTATTGAACATTTATAATTCGAAAAATAAATAAAAATATAAAACTACTTCGCACTCCGTCGAGGTTTATACCAGTCCAGTCCAGCCCAGTCTGTATGACTCGTCGCCAAACGCCAATCCAGAACCAAACCAACAGTCACGGAAACAACAGAATAGTTCTCATTCCCTTCGAGAGACGCCGAATGTTTGTCCAGCAGTAGATTTGCGTCCATTCAACATCCCTGAACAAGTACTACAATGCTAGTAAAGCTTTCAGAAGAGTTTCGTTCATGTCCTTTTGATAGAACGATGCGGACCATCTCGGACGTCGGCTGGTATGACCTTGATTCTATCACCAATGCCCATCCTGACACCCCAATTGGCAAGTGAGTGCGCAGCCTCTTATAGGCCTTCCGTAACAGCCATGCGGCCGTCTATATTCTCATATTCAAGCTCCTCTTCATCGTCTTCCTCCTCTTCCATTTCGTCAGGGAAACCAGTGTCGATCTCAAGCTTGCGCAGTCGACGGCGCATTTCGTCACGCTTGGCGCTCTGCCAGCGAATCAGAGCTGCCGAAGCATGCACCTTGAATCCGTACACGCGGGGAACGTAGCGTTCCACACTCTTGCTCGGCATGAGGGTGGGATATACTTGGAAGAGAATGTTATGGAAGGACGTGCCAAAGTAGGCTCCGTCGATGGCAGCGTGTCGCGAAGATTTAGGGTTGTAAATATCTTCACAGCGAACGCAGTAGAGCTTGACGGGCTTCATGTTCGGCACATCAGAGAGGCCCATGGGGAGGAGGGGATGAGAGTGACACATGACACGAGGGCATTTCCCAAATTCACCCTTCTTATACTTATCAAGCTTTTGATATGTTAGAGTAGTGCACTAGTGTCTAAGCAAGATGTACGCACCATTTTTGATAGGCCCCTTGTTGTGACGATATAGCGGGCGTGCACGAGACCGTAGAGGTGCCTCGCTGACTTCTCGATGGCCTCCCGCATCTCATCGTCGCACTCGAGATCGAAGACATCAGTGACAAGGTCCAGCGCATACTGATAGTACTGGACTTCAGTGTTAAGGCCTGTCAAGTTAAACCTATCCGTAAGGTAGTCCTCGTCGATTTCGCAAAAGTACTCGTTACCCCTCGATGAGATGAACTACAAGATCCTTGATTAGCCTGTGAAAACTCAGGATGAGAAGAGATCCCTGTGGCTCCCGCCTTTGTGCTGAACAGTTACCGGTTCAACTAGGATATGGTAATGGCGGGCAGCGATACGGAGGGCGCGTTGTCTTTGTGGTTCAACAGCTGCTGTAGGCACTCACCCAGTCCCGCCAATAACTAGTATAGTCGCTATCCGACTCGCTCACGTAGTCATCCATCATGTTGGGCGCAAAAGAAATATGGAGAAGCTATTGACGAAGGCAGCTCAATAACGAGCGACCATGTTCTAGCCTTAAGAAGTCGCCAGTCGGGTTGTTGACAGATGCGCAGATGCCAAGACTCGGTGATATTAATGTGCGTGGGAGGGAATGTATTGTCGTAGAGATCTTATCGTTATAGTGTCGTAGAGATCGTGTTTCGTTATACCTTAACCTCGTCATTCGTGGTCTAGGCTTTGATTTGGTTTGGGCTTCTTGATGGTGGGGTTGCAAAAGCCGTCTCTGCACCTGCCTCTACGTCTCCGTCTGTGGTCCAGCTGGAATGGGACGGACACCAGACGATCAGGTAACGTGACCTGGCAGGGTACATCTCCCGAATTTGAGCCTCATCTAAACACCAACAGAAGCACCACGGCTTGTTAGCGATTCAGTAAAATAAGCCTTGTTGGTATTAATTCTCCCTAGGCTGTGTCTTCTGACATTCATGGATGCTTATCAAAGTCGTCTATGATACTGTGCGCATCGAGCATATGAAGGCGCATGATTTCGATGGCAGTTGACGCTTCGTTGGCCTCGGCAATTCAACACCCAACAACTGGGTCATCTATCTTGTTCTCTATTTGTTTAGCATCGCCCTCTCGATATGTCAATTGGTCGTTACAGTAAGAGCTCTTCCAAAATGACAAGAGAAGCATTCCTACTTCCGTATCCCCGCATTCCCCAGCCTCAAACTCCAGTGGTTGTCGAGAAATACAATCTCAATAAGAACAATCGATCCAAATCATTTTTGACTTTCTAGGTGGCGCTGATTGTCGAAGCAACACTACCTACATCGCTGCCAGATCGTCTGTCTGACTCCGAGGTCCCATCCTCGTCGCCGCTTGCCAACCCACTCCCTCCTCCATTTGTTGCGCGGGATGATGGAATCTGAAGTCGACTTCCGATACTATCGTGTGCTGATTCCTGTTTGAGTACCACTTCCACCATACTCATGGCTCCTTGTAACGTTTCACCCGTTTCATCCATGGCCGCCAAGAATCGTGCAAGTTCTTTACATAGCTCCCAATCACCTTCCCGCATAGCACGAGATAGAAGTCGCACCGACTGTTCAGTTGATGATCCCAACTCGTCCAGTGTGTGTAATATAATCAGGTATCCACCTGCCGTTTTCAATGAACCCCTTTGCAAAGACTCTTCAAATAGTTCTTGTGCCTGAGGGAGGTATGCAAACAGTGTCTTCCACTGACGAACTTCAGTCTTGCGTGTGCATTGCAGCACGATATCAAGGTATTCTTTAAATGAGGATAAGAGGGATAGCACGCGAGGTAGCACGGCATCAACAGGCTTCGGGGATGTGTCAACTTCCTCATCCAATACACGGTGTAATAATATTTCTAGCCCATGTGCAAAATACTCGAGCTCTTTGTACTGATGGGCCAAGTTCGAGGCTTCAACTGATCTGCTTTGTCTTAGGTAGAACCGAAGCAAATCGGGAAGTATAAGGTGTGTCTGTTTATAATCAGCCACTAAATTATGTCAGCATGCTTGAAAACTTACCCTAATGGCGAAATGAAAATAAGAAAAGTTCACATCGCGGCGCTGAACGAGATCCGACTCCACTCCCAATACAATTCCCTTTTCTAAAAGAACTGATAGAGGGTAGAAGTCCACGGGAATAGAGACCGGAGACGGAGGTTCCTTTCCGTTATCTCCAGCCGCATCCAGAACTTGATTGATGTCTGGCCAGGCCTTGAGTTCCATTCCGTCAAAAACCCAGAGAGAGTCTTTCAATGCTGGCGGTCCGTTCCGTAGAGGGTTATCCTCGAGCTGCCGATTCGCATTGCGTAGTGGCTGATCCCGAACACTAGCGTGGTATTCCACGTTCTGTGCGATAACACGCATATCATATTTCAGCTGGCCCTCCTCGTTTAGGGATGGTCGCAGTAGCACAAGCTTCCCGTCAACAAGAAAGATCACCGAGGCAACGGCAACATCCTGGGAAGGGTCACCATCTGTTAACTGCGTGTCGGGCAGTATCCAGCTTAATCCCCTCACTCGAGCCGGAGACCTGACTATGCCATGAAACGCAATCTGGCCTACCTGGATGAGCCGTATAGAACCACCGTGCGGCGTGAAGATGAAATGATATAATAAATTTTCGTAGGTGTAAACAAGAAGTGAATCCTCGCCAGAGGTAGTCACAAGGACCACAGGGGCTGGGATTGTCTGAGTATGTAATGTCTGGGCTGAATCAAGTGCTGTCTCGCGGGAGAACAGTCGTAGCTCAAATCTTCTGTTTGCTTCCACTGCAGCAACAAGAATGTGTTGATGCCAGCACATACCGCCTCTAACCTGAAATTCATTCTCCATAGCCTCATTGGCGAATGTCTTCCAGCGACCGCTATTGACGCTGTAGTGGGCAAGTCCCCGCCGGCCAGCCACAGCTACGTAGCGACCATCGGGAGAGATGACAGTTTGTCGTATTGGCCATTGGTTCAAGAGGTATGTGGGAGGGACCTTGGCTGTATGCCATAGAAAAGGCTCCGCCGAAATACTAGTAAGATCTGGCACGTCGTAGCCTCTGTAGACCATCACACTGGAAGGGGTCTGTAGCACTGTCCGGAAAACATTTGCCTCGTTGTAACACCCGGTAACAGCATTCTTAGCCATTTCCAATGACCATATAGCCTCATGTTTGCGTCCTATCATTAGAATTTCAGAGCCACCCCCTACCCAAGTAGCCACCGAAATTCCAGAGAGCCATTCTTCGCCATTGGCGCGTGATGTTGTCTCTTCAGATCCAAAACTGTGACTTCCAATCTTGCCAAACATGCTCCAGGTAGACCAGCCCTTTTGGAAGCCTGCAAAAAGACAGTAGCCATCGGGCGAGTAACTCAGACTGGTAAATGGTCCCGAAGATGCCGTTGATACAGGGACTTGGTGAATGTGTGAATGGGGGATGTTGCCAGCATAGTCACGCACTGAGTATACCTGTACAGTGCCATCGCAACAGCCAACGGCAATAAGAGAAAAGCGCGCATTTATGACTGCCGTAATGGCACGGTCGTGTTCGCCTTCAGGAACATGAAAACAGTGGCCTTTGAATAGTCGTTTAGCATCCGCGTCGTCGGTCTGGCTGCTCTCTGCTCGATGATTATATCGCTGGACCGCATAAACTCGTCCGCTACTCGTAATCCATGTTAAAAGGTTCATTGGACGGTCGTGTGTCATCTCCACGATGGTCGCCTTCTTCTCTACCCACCCCATTCGACTAATTATCTCGGTTTTCGTCTGCGAGCCAGTACTATCCGGAGTCCAGCGGATACATTGGACCGCAGCAGGCTTCCGTGTCGCTACCATCAGCTCATCATCAAGAGCAAGCGCACTTTCGATACCGGCGTCGACCTTAATCACCATTCTAAAGCGAACACTAAGGTCGCGAACCCCTGGACCTTCGCCAGCGCCCCATAAGATCTGCTCTGGGGGTAGACCGGTGAGGCCTCCAATAAGACTCTGTCTTCTTCGCTGAACGTTGCTGTAATTCGAAAAGTGAGGTTTATATACGCGCGAGTCGGTATCAGTAGCCAGCGAGTAAGTTATGAGATAGCCTTGGTCTGTATGTATAACGAGAATGGCAGCGTCGGGTCTCAGCAGTAGGTCTACATTCCTGCCGTACGTTTCTAAGGAATAAGCTGATCTAATAACAACAGCTAAGATAACAGCGGGCTATTTTGATCAGCATGAAGAATATTAGTGCCAACAGTATTTTGCATGTCTTACTTTGGTCTGCCAGACTGTTATGGAAGTCGTTGTGATAACGGCGAACAGGTTACCGGAACGTGAAACTCGTAAAGCCAGTATAGGGTCTTTAACGGGAATTCCTCCGGTTTCGGTACTTTCAGAAGCTCGTGAAGGCCGGCTGGTTGTATAGTCATCGTGCTCAACGGGTCGGATTCCTGGTGTAATTGGGGTCGGTGGTGGTGGAGAGTCAATGTCATCGACAGCATGACCATGAGGCTGAGAGATCGGAGGACCGGGCGATGGCGTTAGGCTAGAATCGGAGGGACTCGTGAGGCCATCATGAGATACGACAAGCTTGAAGGCTGGGGCTCGACTGCTGCTGGTAGCATGGATGCGTGGTGTTCCAATGGGCCAATACATGGCGACAGCGCAGCTCCTCAGCTAAGGGTCCAGTAGCTGTAGATACGCGAAGCTGCTTTTGAGGGCCCAGCGCTTCGATCGGAAAGAGATCGCTGTAGCAGAGACTCAAACATGACCTTGCGCACTATCTGGCTCTAGCAATGGCTCCTCGTGCCATTGACCTATGTTAATGTTTGAAGCAAGATGGTGCTGAAGATGATAGTGGATTGGCGCTATCGTTCGCGGGTGAGCTCCTGGCAATGTTGTCATGGTTGAACCTCATTGGTGATTTTGCTTATGTAAGTTTATGTCTTACCCCTTCTGTCCTTCCCTTGTCTAGGCATCTTGGGCAATTGGTGTGCTTACCTCAGAGAGTATAGTTGGTAAGGGGAGGTAGCCCAGATGATAAGACACCTACACAACAAGGCTTCTCACTCAGCATCTTAAAACCAAAACTCATCCATCGACGGACATCCAGTTCCAAGACAGTAATAAATTTAACAACATTTACCTCTCCACCTAGTATTGCCTTACTAACTGTCTGTATCCGTCTCCTCAGGATAAACACATACGTCTATATAAAACGATTTGATAACAAAAAGAGACAAGAGAACATGCGTCACAGCTGACTCGACCATCCAGTTAAACCCAGTACTGCTTCGAGAAAAACCTAACAGACCATAACTTGAAACTTCATTCAACGCCTGGGCCAGCCATCTTTTGCCAAGCAGTTCCCGACTAAACTAAAACGCAGCTCCTTGAGCCAGCCACGGTTGGATGGGTCACACATCAAATCAGTAAAAGACTAACGTCCGCGTTTAAAAATGTACAAAACCATCCAGAAAACACAGTGCCCAAAAGACAATGGGTCTTTGTTCGCACAAGATCGTACGGTTCTTATTCCAGGCTAGGTCCTGTCCTTTAGGGGACAATATCCATGGTCCTTCTGGTATGATATTCCGGATTTCTTCTCAGTCACCAAAGTTCCACTGTAATGCATTATATTTTGTTACAAGCCACTAGGCCATATCCTTTTTCAGTACCGCCTGTGTCGAGAAAGAGTCTCCTTTTTTGTCGAACGTGGTTTGGCCTGTGGCAGTAGCCCATTCAATGATGTCCACGATTCTACTCGGCTCACCTTTCAAGCCAGAGGAGAGTGTAATAACCGAGTCTTCACTGAATAAACAGTCCGAATCATGGGATTTAGGTCCAGGCATAAACTTGAAATCCAATGAGCCTATGTGAGAGTTTTGCGCTTAGCTTGTGCAGAGACTTGCTCGATTCAATACTCATGAATAGAATATGCTCTCCTTCCTCGGCGGTAGCCCTGGACTCCTGTCTGTTCCTGGGTACCGATGTGAATCTCATAGCTATCGCAGATGTGACTATGGCCATCTTAAGGACATAATCTCGAAATCCGGCTATGAGCTCGTCTATCGACTTTGGGGATGACTTGGAGCAGTGTGACTGAGAAATTATGCAACCAAGTGCAACAATAATGGCGACAGGGCCGAGACGGGCTCTATGACTCAATAGTCAGCTTCTCTTCCGATTTCCAGTCCAAGGCGCCTACTGTTGAAAGACCCGAGCATGCAAGAGCATAGATATCATGGCAGACACGGCTATCAACAAGAAGGTCCTAGGTGCTATCAGTATAGAAACTCCCGCGCACACATGCAGACTTACACAACATCCAAGTGAGGGTGTCGGGGTAGTTCCAAGGCAACACCAGCACCAAGAAGCGTCCCCGCGGGCAAGATTGTTGCGAAATGGCGAACAATTCGCCAGACAAAATTGCATATTTTGTCAGGCATGTTGTTCATGGCAAACAGAAGATTGGACTAGGAAGGGAGGGAAGAAGTGGCCCAAAAACCGCTTGTTTTGAATGCCACGACAACGTTTGCTCGAGATAAGAGATGGAGTCAGTCTAAGAACAATATTGCTGATTGTGTCTTCTGGACGTTTCCCGGGCAAGCTCTTATATTCATGGACACCCAACGCAGAGCCTGAAGCTAGCCACCATCGGGAACTCGCCACTGGCAAGAAGCAACGGATATGAGTGGTTGATACAGCAGTCAGCTAAATAGCCCAGTATGAGCATGTTCGCCCCAGGAAAGCTCACTTCCTTTATTATTGGTGGTAAACTCTGCATCTAGTCCTCGGATGTGAGGCTGTCATTTGGAATTTCTTCTAAATTAGTCGCTTCTCTGCTTTGCTACGGCATCACATAGTTTAAGCCTATTGAGGTGGCCCACGTATAAGGCAGAATCGTCGGTTTGGAATTGTGTGAGACGGACGAACCATATGAGGCTCAAACGATTGGCTGAGATTATCGTCACAACTTCTCAACCGAGTATGCCTTACTATCGTGTCAACACAACATCAGCGCAATCATTAGGCACAAGCGCATCAAAACAAGATAATCTTTGAGGATCATGGCTGTGTCAATAGCGCGTGGGTGGTATTTTTTACGCTGTCCTATAGTAGCGGCTCAGGCATGCATACACTGTCTGGATTACGAATCTCAGATGTATCAAGTATAACCAGGTAAATTGGGGCCCTCTTGTTATGTTGATGTCCTAGGTAATAGCGGCCAGAATCCTCTTTGGTTCCGGATCGACTACTTATAAGACTGCATGGGCCCAATGATTTAACGTCGGGAAAAGAGGGTGAGTTGTTCGGCCTGAGACTAGTTAATCACTTTCACAACACGCTTCGCTTCGTGCAAGAGTCCTTCGCATCTGATGACGATTCATCCAAATGACCGGTATCAATCGTCTGAGAAAGGCTCTGCCCACCATGTGTCGCTTACGCAGTTCGTTGCCGACTTGGTTGAGCTTTTGCCAGCGGGTGGAAGCGCTTGGGTAATGTCAGAGTTCATGCATCAAATACACTCAACTACCCGTCTACCAGACACGGTGTCAACTAAGTGCACGGTCGCTTCAGTAATCTCATGGGATTGTGAATCTGCTGCACAGACTGCTTCAGGGTGATAGAAACTGACGTCTTGGATGATGCCAGACCTGGCCACAGACAGCGCCCTCCGAATCGTTGATTAGGCTTTCTCAGTGGCAAGTGCTCACAGCCTGTATCATTTACGGTTGTTCGGTCGCTTCCTTTCTTCATCGGCGACGCCTCCGGGATCCAAACCTGTCTCCCATCTTTGCGGCCTGCGTGTCTTTTGGTGTGCTGCTAGGGAAATGCACTGGAGAAGATATCGATTACATCATGGTGGTTCATGTATCGTGGGCGGCATGCTTGGCTATGGTTGCAAGCGTTGCATACCTGCATATTCAGTCACGGCTGAATGAATAAGTTGAGTGCGAGAATATGATGGACACGGACGGGTATGTTAACTGCCCAGAAGGGGGAGTGGTTCGACTTCTGGGTTGACCCGTATCTTGGATACCTGCCTTCCTTTTCTTTGCCTAGGGCCTTATGATTGATGGAAAGCCATAGGCGAATATGGTCGCCTAAGAAACATAAGAGCTGGCGACCATGATGAACTAGATTTATGACACACCTACTATTTTGAGCCTGGGTTGAGTTCTTTGGAGTTCAGTTCTCGGCATAATCAGTGGACGGTACTTGCTGCATCCCCAATCTCTAGGTATGTAAGACCTCTTTGCCGTTATCTGTACAGTTGCAGAGCTACAGCATCGTCAATGGGTGGATCTGTTTGACCGTAGAGTGTTCTCTTATCATTCTGGGGTAATCTGTCGGAGTTGGGCCCGCTAGGAATGACACTAGGCCGCTGGGCGTAGGTGACAATGCAAAGGGCGTGGTCAAGTGCCGATATCGTAGCGATGATTTGGCGTAACAAGACAAGTAACAACCGGCTACCACTCCTGAATGATAGTCACGCGCAACATACCACAGTGAAACACGCAAACCAAACGTACGTAATAGATAGCTCAACAGAATAAAGAGATCTGACCCCGTGAGGCGTCAATGACACATCCCCGCTCTCAAGCCCGGAGCGTCGGTGTAGGGTATCTGGGATACAGCCGGCTAAGATCGGGCGGAGACTGAGAAGCCCGGCACCGGCGACGTTTTATGCATCTCCCGGCTCCGAAGGGAGATTATTAAGACACCCTCTTGTAATCTAACGAACCCCTGCTTCTGTTTTCAGTGAATATCGAATAACGAGTTTGTCCCTCAATCACTGTGCTAAAGTCTTGATTTCTTGCTGTTTGAACTTCCACCTATCCACCAGCCAGCTCCACTTACACGGTGCACAAACGATATCAAGTATCTTCACGCACCTTCAAAATGCTTCCCGCTGTGAGAGCATTACGGCTTGGCCCACTGGTTCGACATAGTCGCTCCCTTCATACTACATCGCGGCATTTGTCAAGCGCTGAAGCGGCCCCGGCTGCTCGCCCAGCGCATTATGACACCTCACAGCAGCTCTCCGCTATAGACGTGGTGAAGGAGAGACGACTCAGAGCGGGCAAGCTTGTGGCTGGAGTTGCTGCTGCTTCTGATAGTGATATGTTCAAAGGTCCAGTAAGTTAAGATGCTCAAGTGTCTCTTGTTCTGGAGCTCACTGTGATGCCAGACAACCGGACTGCCCAAGTCCAAACGATGGGATGGTATGTGGTTTAAAAAATAGCCAGGACTTGAGAGTTGGAGCTTACATATGCCTATAGATCATCTAAGTCATGAGAGTCGAGTGCGAGAACCATGTACTCTCAAACAAGCAGCTCGTCACATGAAGAAGCCTGGTCTTATCTCACTCGGCGGCGGTTTGCCGTCCAGTGAAGTCTTTCCTATTGCTGAACTCGGCTTCAAAGTTCCAGTGGCCCCAAAGTTCTCAGAGAAAGAGACGGAGGAGTCAGGACAAACTGTAACAATTGGAAAATATGACGTGAGAGATCGCGGGGGCACTTACGACTTGTCCATCGCGTGCAACTATGGCCAAGCCACGGGATCCCCTCAGATGATGAGATATCTGACAGAACACACTGAGATTGTGTATAACCCTCCCTATGCGGACTGGAGAGTTTGTCAGACAATTGGCAGCACCGGAGCGTTGGAAGAGGCTCTGCGAATGTTTTGCGATAAGGACCGTGGTGACTCCATCCTCACTGAAGATTTCAGCTTCTCGACTGCCCTGGAAACTGTTGGCCCTCTTGCGGTGAAGGCATTTGGTGTGGCAATAGATGAAGAAGGTTTGATTCCTGAAGCTATGGACGAGCTCTTGTCAAACTGGGATGCCCAAGAACGAGGTTCGAGGAAACCTCATGTGCTATATACTGTTCCCTCGGGGCAAAATCCCACAGGGGCGACACAGGGAACCGAAAGACGAAAAGCCATTTATGCCGTGGCGCAGAAACATGATCTATACATCATCGAAGACGAGCCATACTACTTTCTTCAGATGCAACCCTACAAAGGCCGCGACCAACCAGAAGTACCCCCTCCAGAGACAGTAGATGACTTTGTCTCATCTCTCATTCCTTCACTTCTGAGCATCGACGTCGACGGGCGAGTTATGCGTATGGATTCTTTCTCGAAGGTTCTTGTGCCAGGCTCTCGTCTTGGCTGGATAACAGCATCGGAACAGATTGTCGAACGGTATATTCGGCACGCTGAAGTTGCAAGTCAAGGACCAAGTGGCTTCTCTCAGGTCATTCTATATAAGTTGCTTGATGAGACATGGGGCCATGAGGGTTATTTGCGATGGTTGATGAACTTGCGACTGGAGTATACAAAGAAGCGAAACGCTCTCCTCGCCGCTTGCGAAGACCATCTACCTAGCGACCTTGTTAGCTGGACTCCTCCTGTCGCTGGCATGTTTGTAAGTGTTTTGCCTTTTTACAAAAAGAGACCCTGCTAAATATCGAAGATGTGGATCAATATTGATCATACGAAGCATCCACAAGCAGGGCAGCGAAGTATTGTGGATATTGAAGAGGAGATTTTCAACTCTTGCATTGAGAATGGTGTTCTTATCGCCCGAGGCTCGTGGTTCTTGACTGAGAAGGATAAAGCACCACCCGGACTCTACTTCAGAGCAACATATGCATCGGCTACGCCTGAGAATATGAACAAAGCCATTGAAAGATTCGGAAAGGCTGTGAGGGACAGCTTTGGGAGAAAGTGAAAGTTGGCTTAGTGTCCTATTGCAGGAACTGACGCGTTTGAGCATAGAGGGCAATGATCAAACAGACATTAGCCAAGTGATATTGCAAACAAAACTATAGTTACTAGCATCTCGGTATCCTTTAATCCAGATTCTTGCATCAAACCTCATACGATAATCATAACATATGCAACATCAATGATTACTTCTGGGCTTCCCAGAAAGCAACCTTGACTCCCTGGCCCGGTGATAAGACAATGTCTGCCTTGAGGAGAGGATTTCCTCCGTCAATTTCCTTCATCTGACTCTCCACGCGATCGAATTTCTGGAACAAACGGACCAGAACATAACTCATCTCAGTCAGAGCGAACTGCTGACCGATACAAATTCTAGGACCAGCGTTGAAAGGGATGTAATCATGGGGCTTCGGATGCCAGTGGACCCATCTATCTGGACTGAAGATCTGGGGATCAGTGAAGGTAGCACTGACAGGAGGATACAGATCTGAACGTCTCTGCATGACCAACGTGGAATATGCCACTGGAGAGTCCTTCAGAACGGGGAGTGGTTCGGAACCATCCGGGCCACCACCTCGTGGAAGAGTCGTATCCTTGAGAGCAAGACGGACGTTGAAAGGGACCGCTGGATATAGACGAAGTGTTTCGTTAAGAACAGCCTTGAGATAACTCATACTCTTGAGGTCATCATATGTTGGCGTACGTTCAGTTCCAAGTGTGGAGATGATCTCAGCGCGTAACTTCTTAACAGCATTGGGATGTCTTCCAAGCTCATACAGAGACCATGATAAAGTTGCAGCCGTGGTATCTCGCCCTGCAAGAAGAACAGCAATGATTTGATCCCGTAGTACTGTTCGATCTCGCGTGAAACTAGCAAGAGCATGGAGGAACGTATAGCTGTGGTCGTCCTTTGTCTTGGAAGCCAACTCCTCGGGGCTTAGACGGAGTGCACGCTCGATATAAAAGTTAATGAAGTGGTTAACCGTTTTGAGGCCGCGCCAGAAGCGATACTTGGGGATGATGTGGCGAAGTTTTCCAACTCGAGCGATGATATTTTGAATGCGTTGGACATCGTTAAAAGCTTCTGCAAATTTTTGCTTTGGTGTCCTGAGTTTTATGTATTAGTGATACTGTCACCTTGCTGGTGGTTACTCACGTAAGAGACTTGACATCCCATCCAAGAAGAAACTCGGTGGCCACATCAAGAGTATAGCGAAAGAATAAATCGCTAATATCGAAGACCTGGCCATCTATGTTATCCATATCAACAGGTTGGTTCTCGCCCCGAAGTGGCCCTCGATTCGCAATAGCCTTGAACAGAGTCTGCATATGGGCCTCGAAGCAGTGCAAGTCACTCACACGGTCTCTTGTGAACTGCGGCCTTATGAGCTGACGACTGGCATGCCATAAAGCACCATCAGTAGTGAAGATACTATCACCCAAGAAATCCTTCCATTCTTCGTGGAATGGCTGTCCCTTGCCATAATCGCCAAATTGGGTAGCCAAGATCGCTTTGAGGTTCGCTGGATCGGCAGTGAAGATTGTTCGAACACCAAGAAGACGAGCCTCGGCCGTCCACGAATTTGAGGGCCCAAAAATACCGTCCCTCCAGGACGCCAAGTTCTGGTGTTTAACGGTAGCTCTGACGAATTTCACCACAAGATCAAGGCCTAAGAAGTGATGAGTATGAAAAGGCTGAGTATGCTCACGTAAACCCTGACTTACTCCAAGGAGCATATGTTTTCAATTGAGGCCCATAGCAACCAAGGCTGCTAATTCTTCGGTGTTCGTCAATGCGGCAGATGATAGAGTAGACTCCATACACAACGAAGAGAACGATGAACGTGGTCTTGAAGGAGAGTTGCTCCAGCAGAGCTTCTACAACACCCATGTTGGGAGAGATGTACTAATGATTTAATAGTACAAAGTAACTCAACAAGCCAAAGTTTGTCTGACAGAAATTGAAGTCTGGGTTTCAAGTAATTATAGAGTGTGGGTATCGCTTCTAGTCATGGGTGGTTGAATCCCCCACAAGCATCAAGAGCACAGACGAGGACTTAGCAGATTCAAGACTCCACTCGACTTAGATGTCATCGAGCTAGGGATCTGGACGTTTATCTATTATAGTTCCCCGTCTATGCTCTGTATCTTGACGAGACTAGCCTCGCTCATCTGCACAGCAACTGTTCTACAAACGGATGACAGGATAACCGAGTCTCCGTTCCCGAGAATTTATTATGGACAAAAGCCTAGGGGACAAGACGCCACTCTCCAATCTCTTCCCTGAAGCGGTATGGTACTGACGCAACTCTTGGTTTCCTACCGACGCGTTGCTGGTTCTCAAGCAAGGGGACCTTCATATGCATGACTTTTTGTTACGGTGGGGAAGAGGTTTTTTTTTTTTCTTTCCTTCCACTCTTTGCATGGTATGGCGGGGTAAGTGGTCTTTCAAACTAGCGATAGAAGCATGGATATCTTCATTGTCATTTCTAGAGTGCGTTAGTTGGCATTATTGTTCCTTGACCTAGTCTTGTATGTGAAGAGTCTCGCAAGCCAAACCCTTGAAAGTTAAAGGTTGTCGGAACCATAATGATTATTGCAACTCTCTCAGATTGAATAAACTTTACTCTCATCTCATCTCAAAGTTCACCTTGATTGTCGAGACTTAAGACACGAGATCGGGGTGAAAAACCATTCTTGGTTCTAACACCGGCGGGGATTGACAACGATCAGGATACTCGATTCGGCAATTCGATCTACAAAGCACAAGCCTATATCCACAACAAACCTCACAAACGCCAAACCGATTCCAGTTCAGCACAAAGAGAACTGACTCCACGAACCAACACCTGCGAGACCTATTTCTAACCCTTCATACGTGTCTGATCATTGGTTAGATTTTCTCTAACCAATCATCTATTCTCCTGTTCATCCCCGGATTTCTTCACATGCCGAGGTTGACGGCTCTAGTGACGATCAAGACCTTAGTGTAGGTGGCTCGAAATGTCAGTGTGCAACCCATACGGTACCCGCGGCGATCCGGTCAATAAAGAGCGGGCTGTACGGAGCAACAACCTCGTCCGCTTCGTCTTCGTCTTCATGTTCATCCTCATACCCCAGAAAGTCCTCTTCCGGAGCTGGGATACCCCGCTTACAGTGCTGAGACGCGGCCCCGCATTCCTGCTATGCCTGTTTCAGGTTTCAACCTTCAACTGGTCCAGTGTTAAGCAAGAGGGCAAATTTCTGTTACATGCTGGCATTAAACTATATTCAAGATAACCAATGAATTATACCGCATGCTACTTTACCCACCGAACTGTGCACACTCAGTAGCATTGCCCTGTGTACAGAAAGGCATTTGGATCGGCGAGGCGCTTACACCACGGGCCACCATGCGTTCACGCAGTTCAGCCAGTCGAGGCGCTGCGTCATACTGCGATCTATTCTGACCGGAGGCGTCTGTACGGCCTGACCAAAGGACTTCGCCCATAACAGCGGCGCGAGGCCACACAATGGTGTCGAGATTGACGCTGTCGATGGTCTCTGTCCATACAGCCGCCTCACCGCCAAGGACAAGCTTGGCAGCTTCCTCAGACAGACCAGCACGGGGGTCGTGTGAGTAGATAAGACGCCAACTCTTGGTAGGGCCACACCAGTCGTTGAAAGGGTAATAGGTCTTGAAGGCCTCGCCGTTATCAAAGTTGAGCCATTGTCCACGGCCACAGTCAAGGTACTGTCGAGTCTCAGTTAGCAAGGGCTGAATTTTTCAGAAGACTGAATCGTTAATTACCCAAAAGTTATAATCGCTGTCAATGACCTTATGACCAGCCTCTGCCATGGCCTTGACAGCGCCGTTACCGAGCCAAGACTGAACCACCACGTCCTTGCCAAGGGTCATGTTCCACTCAGTAATCATCTCCTCCCAGACGAATGGGGTCAAGCCAGCGTCCCGAATCTTGCCGTGGGTGTAGTCCACAAACTTCTGCAAAAGGGGTGCGAGGACTTCAGTCTCGTTGGAACGCACGCCTGGGTCGAGCCTGGAGTCGTTATGATTGAGCTCATCTCCACCAGCGTGGAAGTATGCGCTATACGGAGAGATGCGAGGAAATAGGTCCTCGAACAATGTATCAAGGAATTCATATACGTCAGAGCTGTTCATCCGGAACGCACCACAGGGTGGTTCCTTACACCACCACTGATACGGCTTCTCGTTGTATGCGACAATGAGATCCTTGTATGCAAGCTCAACAACGCCAATGTGACCAGGCATGTCAATCTCCATGATCACCTCAACTCCACGGTGGATACCATACTCGTAAATGCTGGCGAGGTCCTCGGGGGAGTAGGTGAGGCCTTTGCGGTATGCTCCCTTTTCAGCAAGCTTGGGTAGTGCCGGGATCTCAAGGGGCCAGGACTGCGAGTCAGTAATGTGAAGGTGGAGGCGGTTCAGCTTGCTCCAGGACATTGCGTCAATGGTGCGTTTAATGTGTTCAACCTCGAAGAAATTACGGGCAACATCAAGAAGAATGCCACGATGAGAATACTCAGGCTCATCTTGGATTGTGACGGGGACGTGCGGCGTGTACCATGAAGTACCGGAGCTGTGTTTAAAGAACAGCTGGAGAAATGTTTCGAGTCCATGCAGGATACCTGTGGATGACTTGGCCTTGATGGAAGCCTCACCCTTTTCAGAGAGTTTAAGTGTGTAGGACTCATCAACCTCACCAGCGAGAGGTTTGAAAGTGCTCTTGTCGTCCTCCTCAGTTTGGACAATCTTGAGCGACTTCACCCACTGCTTCTTCTGCAAATCGGGCTCAAAATCCGAGTTGCGCTCACGGAGCTTCCAAGGGACAAAGTTGTCCTTGAAAATTGCCTGAAAAGCACGTGATACACCGGCCTGAACAATTTGCTTGCTGCTGAACTTGGAGCCGGCATCAGGTTGGTAGTTATAAGTGTACGGCATCTGTTTATCAAGCAAGGTCTCAGTATCAAGCTGCGCGGAATGGTTGCAGGAATCAAAAATAGAACCAGGAGGAATCCAGCATACAAAATCTCCATTGTAGGTGATATCGATACTTTGATCGATGAAAAGAACCTTGTCTCCAGTCGAGATCTTCTTGGGCACTGGCCAAATGGCGTCGACGGGAGCGAGGGTGAAGGCGGCGATGGCCAGGAGAGCCTTGGCCTTGGACCACATATCGCTGAGATGCGATGATGCGAGATGCGAGAGGCACAAGTAAAAGTGTGGATGGATTGGATGCGATGATAAGTGCTTATGTACTGCATAAAGGGGGTGGATGGCTTAGGATGGCTATGAATAGGACAGAGGATTTTAAGCGCCAGGCCCTGTTTAATAAGATTGACGATGATCCTCCAGCTCCGCCTCGTCTCGTAAATAGGTAGTGAGTGATGATCCCTGGCCTGGAGCTATGGTGCCTTAGTAGGTTGGTAGGCGGGGTCGAATTATTTATCTCTCGAGAGAGGCTGATTCGATGGGATGGCGTTCAGCCTGTTTGGGATATACAGTTGCAGGCACTGCCAATCCAATAACTGACGTTGATACTCTTCCCGTAACTACAGTAGCTGAAGCTGCAGTACGGAGAGGTAGGAAGGGTAAGGTATGATAGACAACTTCGGGGCGCAACGTTACGTTACACTACCACCCAAAATTTCAGCGGTTGCGGTTTGTATGTAGGTGGTTTGGCTATGGACTTTTGGGCTGCACCAGAGAGAAAAAAGAAGCCGGTAACTGATGATGTGTCTAGTAGACAGACAGCAATAGAGTTGTTGAATTCAAGGATTCAATATATTAGACAAGGTTGGGTAAGTGAGATCTTCAAAAAGCGTTACAGCCCCAGCCGAGTTCCGGCCAACACAGTATTAGCTGTCGTGGTCATCTCAGGCCATGAGGCGCGGCCATCCGGTTGGGAGCTTTATTAGCCAGGGCTTGCAGTAGTGAAATAGCAGACGAATATGATTGTTCCAACTGTAAGGCAGTTGCTATATTTGCGACAGTAGCAGGGCTGGGAGTCTACGGCCAGGCGAAGAAGAAGATGAGATGGGGACATGAGGACCAGTCAGCAAGTATTGGCTTTTACAGCCCCTCAACAGCAGGGATACTATGGTAGCTTGACTCGCAAGGAGAGGATGAAGCTGGTGTTTCTTGCTGCAGCTCAAGCTCTATGTTACATCAGTTGCTCACGCCGCATATACAGAGAGAATAGTGTGTGGTCTGGAATCTCAGGCTTTGATGCATGACATGATTGATGCTTGACTGCTTTACCTGCCAACTTACCAACGTGAGGTACCTAGTAGTTTGTCATTCATATCATTTCGTGACAATTCTAGCTGCAGACGCCTATCAATGTAGTAAAGGTGCCGGGTTTCCATCTTTATTTTTCTGATTCTGATAAAAATCAGTCAATCAACCAACAAACGAGATCATTAACATCTTAGCTGTGATAGTGGCAATCGATCGTCTCAGCCAACCCCAACCCCTCCGATTTACATGGACTACGGGCAAGCTCATGGGCTGCCACCTGACACCAATCAAGACATCCAGAAACTGTAACAGAGCAACTGATAAACTTCAAAAGAGGAGAAATGTAACCTTGAGTGGTTGGGTAATGTACGTTGACATCAAAATCTACGTTGCTGTCACGCACCATCATTTGGCACTCTCGACTTCAATTCTAGCCAGTATAGATGGATGCCAGTGCATGTCCAAAACATACCTTGTTTACTAGGTGAGAATAAGGTCCAGTAATACAAAGAACCAAAGGTCATGTCCTTGAGATAATGAAGAAAAAGGAAGCATTTCACAAAATCCACAAATAGCTCGATCTCATTAAAGGAGGACGCACAATAACTAGGACTTTGAATCAAGACACAACAACTAACACCGTAGGTTCATATGATCAGTCTAACTGGTAAATGACAAATAATTCCATTGTAACGGCGACAAAGACATGACTAATTGCACATACCCTTTATGCATTGGTCGCCGAAGCTTCTAGTCCTTGATAGTGGTATATGTCATCTTTTTGTCGCCAATAAAAGAGCCTCTTTATTGAACATAAACATGAACAAGAAATAAACAATCCAACTGGGAGCACTGTTCACTGCCACTACACGTCAGTGAATGTTCTGTTGCTAACTCTATTACAAGCCACACAAAGTCTTGCACGAACCAAAGGACAATGACTGATCGGCTGTATCACGTGACTCTCGTCGACCGGGACCCATTCTTGACGACCTCTGCGTCCCTGAGGCAAACCTTGCCAACTTCATCTCTATCTTCAATCAACTTAAAACCTCGCTTCATCGCTGATTCGTACGACGTCGCAACATCACCAGATCACTCCCCATCTAGCGACTTGAGGTCTGCACTTCTTGCTACATTGCGACAAGCCTCTTGCTCACGCGACGCGAATTGTTCTACTCTACTACTCAAAAAACGCGTCCCTAACTAAAAGCTTCACCTCCGATCCCACTTCGCGGCGAATTCTTGCGCCACCCGAATCCCTCACAGTCTCAGCACACACACAACTCACTCCCCCGGCTACGACTGCGCGCCCTCTCACCATGCCCGTCGAAGTAAGCCTCAACACGCCCCTGGCTGAGGCTCTCAACGCCGCCATTCAGCCTAAGCTCGTCGAGGTCGGATGGGGAACTGGCGGTGCTGATGACTCCGCCTTGGCAGAGTATATCATACTTATGCTTGTGAACGGAAAATCTCAGGACGAAATAGCCACCGAACTCTCCGGAGACTTACTTGGCCTTGGCTCGGACGACCCAAGCACTCGCAATTTCTCTCAATGGTTGTTTGAACAGATCGAAGCTCTAAATGCTCAAGTTAACGGTGGGGGTAACGCAGCGCCTGTTACAAACCAAGATGCTACAACAGAAGGCGATATGGACACCGACATGAACGCTGGAGATGCATCAGGACTAAATGCGTATGTTATGTCAATCTCATCACACGGTATCTATCAACCACTAACACTTGCAAGACCTACCGGCCCACGTTCCATGCGAAATGGTAACCAGCGCGGAGGACGGGATAAGCGCATGTTTGGCCAGATGAACAAGGCCATGGACCGAGCTGGCGATTCTGCACTTCATCGCGTCAGAGGCCAAACAGGAAATGAGCGCATCAATACGCATAGCCGTACACCTCCTACTGGACCTAGAACAGGCCGAGGTGGAATTGGCCGACACAACAACCGCACTGCGAACCTTCAGGCTGGTCTTGCCAGCATGGCTGCTGGTGGTCCCCAGCAGGCGCAGTGGATGATGCAAGGTGGCCAGCCGAACCCAGTCGAGCTTGCAGCTATGCTGGAACAACAGAACCAAATGATGATGCAGTTATCGCAACATATCATGAATAATGGTGGATTCCAGCAGGGTGGATATGGACAGCAACGTCGTGGAGGAAAGTCTTTATTCGATCGTACACAACATCCCGGCAGGGGTAACTACCGCAAGGGCTTCAACGATCGACAAAGCGGTAATAACGCAGGCCTTGAGGGCGAGGGCGAGGATGTCGAGATGTCCGGCGAGAAGCGCGACCCACCGAACCCGGACGAGACGGTTTGCAAGTACAATCTGAGGTGCACCAACAAGGACTGCAAGTTTGCTCACCAGTCACCCGCCGCTCCTCCCGGCACCTCAGTCGACGTCAACGACAATTGCAGCTTTGGGGCTGCATGCAAGAACCGAAAATGCGTTGCGCGACATCCTTCGCCAGCGGCTCGTCTGGCCCACCAGAGCGAACAGGACTGCAAGTTCTTCCCCAACTGCCAAAATCCTCAGTGCCCATTCAAACACCCGTCAATGCCCCTCTGTCGAAACGGCGCTGGCTGCACAAACGCCGACTGCAAATTCACGCACGTCAAGACAAAGTGCAAGTTCAACCCTTGTCTCAATCCGAACTGCGCCTTTGCGCATGAGGAAGGCCAACAAGGCGGCTTTAAGGATAAGGTCTGGACAGCTGGCGAGAGCACAGAGCACCCGAGCGAGAGGAAGTTTGTGGATGACCAAGCTCCTGAGGAGCTTGTCAAGGGTGAAGAGACTGATGTGAAGCAGGAGACGGGTGTTATTGGATAATGAAAACGGAGAGAAGGAAAGGGAGATAGATTGATCGAAAAAAAGATCACGATACCCATGGTCAAACCCCTTGGAAGTTGGGACGGCAATATACGGTCTTGATGAACACAAAAACCTGTGAACGAAGGGCATGTACTTTTATGGCAGCTTTATAATGCCTGGCCGAGGTGGCAGAGCATGGAAGGGCGTTTTGGGGGTTTGGTATTGTTTGGTTGTAATTTTTAGACAGCCCAAACATCTTGTTTAGTATCATATATATAGAGGCCAAGAAGCAAAAGGGCCAACAGATCGCACATTATGATGCTTCAAAGCGATATGTGCGATGGGAAGAATGAAAACGACGGGTTCACGGCAGCAATGACTGTACCTTTAGACAACTCGTGATATTGTATTCTCATCATTCCTTTCTGAGGTCCTAAAATAGCTATGAAATATATACACTCGGCAGGATATCAGTCCTGGCCATTCTTTCTCCGACGCACACGGAAGAATGCCGGCTCATAGCGCAGGACCCTTGGTTTATTAACACTCCACCATCTTTCGATCCTTGTCTTACTTGCAACATAGCCGTGACTACGTTTACTGAGTAGCTCGATCATGATCAACTGATCTCTGGCAATGAGTCGCCGTCGAGCAGAATCTACGGCTGTAGCTCTTTTGAGCCCACCAGCGAAACTTCACCTTCAACCGCCCCTCCGATGTCTTCTTAATGGCTTCCGTAGCCTCAGGACAAGCTCAGCCTTGACTCGGCGACGACCCATTGTCGCGTGCAATTACACACTGGCTTTCAACAATGGACGGAGATTTGCTTCCCAGGCAAAGGACGCGAACTTCGCAGTGCTAGGAGGCGGGTTGACGGGCCTCTCAGCGGCATACTACCTCGCAAAGAAGCTCCCCTCGACGGCCAAAATCACCTTATACGAATCGAGCGACAGGTTAGGAGGATGGATCAAGACAGATAGAGTACCGGTAGATATAGAGGGGAAGAGTGGTATTGTGTCTTTCGAGCGCGGCGCTCGATCGTTGTCATCTCTAGCTGGCAACACCTTTCGCTTTGATGACCTCGTTCTGTACGACCTGGTGAGAATATTCGCTGCAACATTGGGAGAACTCCTCATTAACATGCCACTCTCTAGGCACTAGATCTTGGACTCGCAATCAACTCGCCTAGGCCCATGCCACGATATATCTACTACCCCGACCATTTAGTCCCCACGCCTCCCAATACTAGCATCTTCGACATCTTCCGTGAGCCACTATATCTTGAGAGCATTGGCGCCGGTCTTGGGCTTGGTATCAACTCTTTGCGCAGGAGATTTCTTCCCTCCAAGGACTACTCTGTATCTGAATGGCTTTACACAGTGAGTAACAGCCGGAAGGGTGTAGGTACCCTAGCCTCGGCTATGATGCATGGTATTTACGGCGGTGACATCAACAAGTTGAGTGCTCGCTGTGTCTTGGATCGCATATACTGGGGCTGGTATTTACCAAATCCAGGCTTGTCAGCGCGCCCTATGCCTATGGCTGAGCAGGCTCTGCTCGAGACTCTAGGTCAGGATAAGCAAATTCAGAAAATGGCACTTGAGCCAAGGAGTGCACTGGTGGATTTTGGCGACAAGGGCATGGAGTCGCTACCGCAAGCTCTATCTGCTGCGCTACGAGAGCAACCAAATGTCACTATCAAAACTGGTGAGGCTGTGCAAGATGTTGTCTACAATAAAGCTAATCAGCAAGTTCAGGTGAGTCATGTTCCCCTTATAGCTTGGTCAATGTCACTGATAGCACATTATAGATCGTCAGCTCCAATGGCAAGAATAAGACCAAGTACAACTCCAAGATATACGACAAAGTAATATCCACACTATCTGCACAGCATATCGCCCGTCTTACAGGGGATAAACTTCCTTCCCTTGCAACAGCGCATTCTGTCTCTGTCATGACTGTCAACATCTGGTTCCCCCAGGAGAATCTTAAACCTCCTGGTTTTGGTTATCTCATCCCCAACTCTGTAGCCCCTGAGCTTAACCCTGAGCACGCGCTTGGTGTCTTCTTTGACTCTGACGTTCAGACTCGCTCCAAAGATGAACCTGCCGGTACCAAGCTCTTCGTCCTCATGGGTGGCCACTACTACGACCGCCCCGATGTCACTCCCCCTACTGAAGAGGAGGCCATTGCCCAAGCTCGCAACCTTCTAGAACGTCATCTCGGCATCCCACGCGATGCACCGGCTTATGCTACAGCCAACTTTGCCAGAGAGTGCATCCCTCAGCACTATGTTGGCCATCAAGATCGTCTGCACAACGCACACTCTGAGTTAACACAGAACTTCGGCGGGCGTCTTGCTGTCGCTGGTGGCTCATTTACTCGTATTGGTGCTGTTGCCAGCCTGCGCGCTGGCTACGATTCTGCCACTGCGGCGAAGGATGGTCTTGAATCCACAGGACTGGAGTATATTAACGACTTGCAGCAATTTGCTGTCGTGGCGACTTCAGAAATCCCTGTACGACATTTTAAGTAGCAGCAGACAAAACATGTATAGATTTGGGTAATGGAACAAGACAACAAAGGTCATAAAATGGGCAACGAATGCGGTACTAGGACGAAAACTGTATTACTACTACGTCTAAAGCGAGAGGCCATAGAAAGGGGACTTGTTACTTGTTACAAAGAAGTACAGTGGGGACTCAAACCCACCACGGTTTTTCGAATCAGCAGACTCACTAATCTGTACTATAATCAATATTGTGGTATTTCGTGTTCGTATGGAGGTATCATTAAGCTATCACAAAATCACAGTCATCCGCTATGTTTAAACCCCTAGTTCGCCGCTCGTCTAATGATGATAAAAAGAAGCCCCTCCAACTCCGTGATTAATGGAAATAAGCTCGTCATAAGAGACCCGGGTTGTTCTACTCCAAAACGACCACCTCCGAGTTGCCTTGGAAAGTAGAGGCAGTCAATGGCCGGATAGCTTCGTCGATGGCAAGGAGAAGGTCAGTGATGCCATTCTCTGGTCGACCCGCTGCTCCAGTGCCAAGACCGCCCCAATTACCCCCCTTTTTATCCCAGACGGGTTTGAGTGCCACAGTGAACTCATCATCTGCTGAAGAGGAGCCCTTGGAGGGAGTCTTACGCTCGATATGCCACCATGGTTCGCCTCGGCGCTGCTTGATCTGTCCGAGGAAGGCGACGCTGCGCTGAATCGCTTGGTTTCCAGGGACAGTTCCAGTAATGTGGTACTCAAATGACATCTCATCCGTTGAATTCATCGTGAATTGGAATCGTCCCTGGTGGTGGGCTTCAATATCTGACCATGCCTCTCTGATCTTCTTGAAAGCTTCCATGGTGGGTAGGGACATGGGGAGCCAGTCCATGAGAGCCCCGATACCATTGGCACCATTAACGAGCTTTTGCATCAAATCAGTGACCGGAAGATGAGGATTGGTCTCCTCCATCTGAAGGTCAATATCATTGTTGGAGAGATTCAACGCTACTTTCCAGAGACGTGGAGCCTCGCCGTTTTCGAGCGCCCGTTGAGCTGGAGGTCCGTAAGAGAAAGTTACTTCCTTCAAACTCACAGACTCGGCTTTGATAGAGCCTCTTGCCTTCTCCAATGATTCGAAGAAGCTAACGAATCGATCCACGGCCTTGATCCGAGCCTTCAGGTTCTCCAAGATAGATTGCCCGATATTTGAACGCATTCGTAAGCAAAACTCGCCTGTTTTCGCGTTCCAAGAGACATCGCGACCAACCATGTGACCCTTGAGCATGGTGAATTTCGTGGGTTTACGAACCTTGATAATAGCATCGGATATGCATGTAAAAGGTACATCCGAAATGGCACCATCCGCGCCAGCGGCTTCTTTATCTACAGGCTGTACCCCTTTGAACCTGATTGACACAATATCGTTCGCCCATGGTTGCCTGGTCGAAATGCCCGACGCGGAAGCTGTTGGCACAACTGGTCCGAGCCTTGAAGTCTCTGTACCAGCGCTGGACTCAGCTACAGCCTTCGCGTTATCCTTCTCTGCGCTGTCAAAGACCATGGACGGGAAGATGCCTGAAAGGGCGATTTCGAGAGTCGGAAGTCGAACCTGCTGAGGTAAAGACCAGTTTCTTGTGCCTTGCAGTTTGTACTTGATGTTGTGCTGATAAAGCTCGCGCTGATCCACTGCTTGAGCAATCATGCCGGTTGCGAACAGGGTCAGATTATTCCAGAACTCATCGTCAAGATGAGGATAGCCCTTATTCAGAGGGAGTTTCGATGACACACTAGTCACCTGTCCACCAGCATTCCGGCTGCTATCAAGTATGTTAGTTCACTACAAACAAGATTGCTGAGACGTTATCCAACTTACACGTCAAGAAGCCACCAAACGTCCCCGCTCGGACTTAACAAGACCATTACAAACCAATTGGGTTCCCAGCCAGTTCTGTGAAGCCAAATGGATTTGGTCCATTCGCGGGTATTGATCAAAGATCTCAACTCATCCTTGCTCAGGGGGCTCTTCTTAATATTCCAGCCTGCTGTGCTTCCGCAGCGAATAAGCTCATCTTCCATGACTCCGCATCTCACATTCTCCAAGCATGTCGCGCCATCTTCAGCAGGATTCTTCCCATTATTTAATAAATGTTCGTGATGGATAGTGAATTTCGAATGAGGCTTAGCAGCGAAGACCCCGGTTGTTGGCTCGATGAGTAGGGAGGCGCTGTCTTTATAGCCGACCTGCATACTTAAAGAAGAAGCCGCAGGATCGTCGTGGGAAATGTTCAGGATCATAGCAGCATCACGATTTTGAAAACGGGGAAAAGATTGCAGTCTACTATGTATGCTGCCCAGAAGGAATTCAATGTGGCGACCAATAACCGTCTTCAGAAGCGTCTCGGCGGATAGATTGTCGGCGTCGAAAGAGAGATTTGTGTCCTTCACCTCCTTGTTGTCTCGATACCACTTTGCCGTCAAGTGACTTGCCGACTTCGGGTCAGTTTGGCCATTTGGCTTCCGGCCGCTGCTGACAGCAACTAATATCCAGCTCTTTGGACTGTCAGGTTGTGCGCGCAAAGTCCAATACTGAATTGCCAAAGCTCGGTTGAGTGGCTCAACTTTGAGTGTTCCAGTCCATGAGCCTTTGCTGAGTTGAGTTGCCTGTCTCTTTAGTTCGTTGAGCTTATGGGTAAGGACCAGTTCATGCAGGAATTGATAACAACCTAAAAGTCCGTCCTTGCTAAGAATATCATTCACCTGGCCCTCTAAATAACTCTTTAAACCTTCGGGGATTGATAATGCTGCTGGCTTGAAAGCGAACCGGAAGTCGATGAACCAAAACTGCTTCTCGAAATCTTCGTCGGCGATTGTGAGGTCGACCTCGAATTCTCCAGCAACTCGAAAGGTTACTCGGCCCGAGTCGATCTCGTAGTTTCTGAAGTGGTATGGGATCTTGTCGAAATCTTCGAGGTTGAGTCGTAATGATAATTGAGTATCGAGATCGCTGATCCCCTGGATTTGTTCCTGTCGTGTCAAAGGAGGCGGTTCAATATAGGAGAGCTAGTAGCAATGTCAACTTGAATTTCCGTTATTTCGCGATGCGCAAAACCTACATCAGGCATCCAGGCAGCCTCTCCGGTTGACAGTACTTGGAGGGCTGTCTTCAGGTCTGGACTTGGCATTCTCGCAAATGTCAAATCCCTCTTGACGTGGCCCATGACATCCAGGGCTCCGGTAAACAATCCCTCTTGCCCTTGGAGGTGAAATCTTAGGTCGATAAGCTTGCTAACCATATCGGCTTTTCGACTCCAATCTGTAATAACAAGCGCCTTGACCCATTTTCTATGTTCCCGCATAGCAAAATTTAGTATGGAAGTCTTCTTAGCAATGTTTTCGCCAGAACTGTCTTCAACGTCGCTATTCGACACCGTCGAGTTTCCATTCATGGCGGCAGCAGGCAGAGGCATCTTTGCCAATGCAGCAATCTGGTCTTGGAGCGCATTGTGTGTCGATTGCGCGAGTCGCGTGAGAACCTTGGAGAGTGGTATGTAGCCCTGGGTGATATGGACTATTTCGCCAGAAGGATCGCTCATCCTGGAAAGGGTCTTTTGTTGTGGTTATTGGTATTAGGGCGAGTCGGATGGGCTAGAAGTCTTCAGAGGCACCAGGGTAATGAATGAAGACCTGCTAGGTCATGTGAGGAGGTGCGCGCACAAGTCATACATAAGGTATTAGCCTTTGCCGTTCTAAGGTTTATTGCCCGTGAAAGATCGTGGTTGTATGTGGTGTTTTTGTGGGCTGAGTCGCTTGTTCACTTTTGGAGGAATCCTGATTGCTGCACTGCGTTTGGGGGAGCGCTCGACACGCCTGGTCATGTGATAGGCCATGGACAAGTCAGCACAAAGACTTTGACAGCACAGTATAAATTGCATATTTGCCTATACAAATTGAAACACCCAACTGTTCAGGTCACCAGCCACATGCACTTTCTTTGTGAGTCTGTTTTGTCAATTATTACACTATATATTTGTGATTTTAGTACACAATGATGTGAAACGGCGTGATATTAGTGCGTATCTGATCTATCTATAACTTAGTGGCCAGACTGAGAATGTACATGATTGTGCTATGACATGAAATCTTTGGTGCAAACTCAAGTCTTTCAACCCGTTGTCTGACATCTGTTGCCATAGGGTCCAAAATTACAGCCTGTTAAAACAACGGCAAGGACAGGAAAGGATAGATCGGGGTTGAACGAACATTTACATCTATCCAAAGCGGGGACGATCAATTTAACATCGATATTGAAGTCTTCATCTGATTGAGCAATTCATAAGCCATGAGCCAATCCCAACTGCAGGCATCTAAAAAGTCCCTAGAAGCAAGTGCCCATCATTATGTTGCCAAAGTTTCGACAACAGTCCCCATTGATTTTTTTATGTAGAGGAAATCATCCATTGCTTTCTTGTTGCCTCGTTAGGGTTGGGATATCATATTCCGACATCGATCGTGACTCTCTCTCATCGTAAGGGGGGCGTTATTAACTGCAAGAAAAATTAGCAAATTACTTCGTTTCGTTTATCGCACCCAGAATAGTCATACAGGATGCAAGTTCTCAAACTTACAACTTGTTGGGAGCAGCAGCATTGGTGGTTGGCCACTGGTATCCAGCAGCGTCGCTGAACTTGTAACCGTAAGAGGACGTGAAGTCGTCTAGAACAGCAGGACCACGAGAACCTATGAAAATGTAAGCAGAACTCAACATGTAACAGAGAATCAACATACCATAAGGATACTCCATAGGAATAATTTCCTTGTTGTCATCGAGGTAGTGGAGGAGAGGGGTAAAGATGCGCCAGCTGGCATCAAGCTCATCGTCACGAACAAAGTTGGACTGGTCGCCCTTCAAGCAGTCAAGGACAAGCGACTCGTATGCCTCAGGGATCTTGAGGTCGGAGAATCGTCGTCGGTAGGTAAGATCCAGCTCGGTAACCACAGTTTGCATGCTAAGACCAGGCAGCTTAGAGTTCATCTTGATATAGACACTCTCATTTGGCTGAATGCGCATGACAAGCTCGTTTCGGGGAATGTCCTTAAAGATGCCCGATGTGACGTCCTTGAACTGGATTCGAATCTCGGTCTTTTGCTCGTTGAGAGCTTTTCCGGCCTTCATAATGAAGGGCACGCCATCCCAACGCTCGTTCTTGATGTACGCGACAAGAGCGCAGAAGGTAGGACATCGCGAGTCCTTAGGGACAGTATCATCCTCGCGGTAGGCAGGCTTGCTCCCGTCAAGAGACTTGCCGTACTGGCCAATGATGACGTTCTTGGGTTCAATGGCTGGAATGGCACGGAGAACGCGAACCTTCTCATCGCGGATATCCTCGGCGTTGAAAGAGATGGGCCGCTCCATAGCCAGAAGAGTGAGAACCTGAAGGAGATGGTTCTGCATGACATCACGGACAATACCGAACTCGTCGAAGTAGCCTCCGCGTCCCTCGGTACCGAAGGGCTCCTTGAAGGTGATCTGAACGTTGTCGATGTGGTGTCGGTTCCATGTGGCGCCGAGAAAAGAGTTTCCAAATCTGAGAATCAGGATGTTCTTGACCATCTCCTTACCAAGGTAGTGGTCAATTCGGAACAGCTCCTGCTCGTTCCAGTCGGGCTCGAGTGACTTTTGAAGCTCCCGGGAGCTGGCAAGATCCTTGCCGAAGGGCTTCTCGACCTGTAGGGATTGTTAGCCAACCGCTATCATCTCAAGGAGGAATCGTTACGCACAATGACACGCGCAACACCGTTCTTGGGGTAGCAGATCTTCTTGAGGTGCTGTGAAACAATGGTGAAGACACTGGGAGGCAGTGCCATGTAGAAAAGGCGGTGGTTCTCAGGGCGGTCCTTCTCAACTTCCTGAAGGTGCTTCTCTAGACCCTGGAAAGACTCATCTTTGTCGTACTGGCCCGAGACGTATGTGCAGAGCCCGGCAAACTCCTCGAGCTGCTGCTCGGTCTCCTTTGTGGGTGTCTTTATGTAAGACTTGATGCGTCGAATGTATTCATCATGGTCCATCTTCGTGCGAGCATATCCAACAATCTTGACATCCTTGGGCAGGAACTGGTTTCGGTACTGAGGATATGTTAGTCGAAGGTAAAGCGCTATGACCATGATATGAGACACTTACAAGACCGAAAAGCGCAGGATACTATCATGAAGCCAATCAATACGTTAGCACAAGCACAATAATATGTGAGGGGCAATTGGGGGAGCTCCCCACCGTCTTCTTTTTCGCCAAATCACCAGAAGCGCCGAGCACGACGATTGTCGTGTTCTGCTTGAGTTCCATGCATCTATAAGAGTAATTGTATCAGTAAAGAGGCTTTTTTTTTTTTTTTTACATGCAGAATGCAGAGATTTGGGTGCGAAAACATGCGATCGCATCGCAAACCGCTCAGCGCGAGCATGATAGCTCGCAGCAGCTAGAGGGCAAAGGCATGGTGGGGGTTTTTGGAACTTGATGTGAGGGAACACCTACGGATCCATTGTTGCCGTTCGATGATACGGGCTGGTTAAGATGCAACACTGAAGAGGATGAGGAGGAGCTGTTAAAGACAAATGGAAGAGTGGAGGAAGTAGGAGACCTGGAAAATGGGAATGGAAACGGAAAAGGTTTTGGGGCCTGGCCAAGAAGGTTTTATGATGACGGGAGCGTCCAATGCCCACTGCAGACCTCAGCACAACAGACAGCTGGGGGAGCTAAGGTAACAATCCAAATCCATCCACTTCATCGATAGGTGGGATCCCTGCGTGAGCGATGGGGCTATGATGCAGTCGGGTTCCTAAAATCCAGAAGTAAAGGTCCCTAAAAAAGAGTGGGTGGATAAAAAAAGTGTAGGTCCGTCCACTAAGTTACCTGATAAGGAGGTAATCACCTGGATCCTGTAATCGGAAAGCCATGATGATGAGCCATGAATGGGTTACAAGTTAGTCATGAGTGCGTACTGTTAGTAGTTGTCTTTGTGAGGAGTATAACGACGGTGACACATGCACCAGCCAGACCAGACCGATACCTGATACCAAAGGTTCCCGCCCAGCGTTGTAGCTGTTCATTGCGCGTAGCACACACAGATGTATCCGCGGCGATTCCATCTCCGCCTCATCACAATCTATTCACTTCTATTTTGCCTAAATTTTACCTACCTACCTCTTGACACTTATGGAGTCCTGTTAAGCTGACACTGAATCCATTCCTCTCTCGCGGGTTAATTACTCAGATGCAAGCGGTCGAATCGTTTCCATGCTTTGGGCCCATGCTACGCAACTGAATGTCTTACAGGATCTGTCGTGGACTTGACGTATGGTGTTTCCACACACTTCAACCTAGCAACCTCCATGTTTTTATCTCATCAATACGTTACCAACATTGATAAGTATCGGCTCTTCCCTTCCCTCTCTCGTCCTTTTGTACTTCATTACCAGGCCCGCATTGACTCAATGGCAAACGTTGATAGGACACTCAGGATTGTCTATTGCAAAGTTTGGCTCGTGCCGTGAGCATGACGAAGCATGATGTTTCTCCAACTAAACAATCCAACTTCTTTGTCAGCTTCTCCGGCTTGCCCGGACATTGATCCCTCACCGAGTCCTGTCCGTCCTGGCTTCGGCGGCGGTGGCGGTCCCTGAACTGCCTAACCACCCGCTGCCCATCCCAGCATAATTCTCATGTTCTGCCGCTCCCTCAACAGGGGCACACCAAGATCCACTCAGCCTAAGGTAGATACAAGCTGAGTATCAAGACAATGAATGGGTGTCGGTGTTGTTCCCGTTTGTCGCATACGGAGTGTCGTCCGTACCATGCTAGCCACTACCAATTCCGGAACGTACAGTAAGCATTTCCATGTTGCTGATTCGGATGTCTAATAATTCAAGGGTGTCCGGTATCATCATCAGAAGCGCTCACTGATAAAAGATGACGCCCAGACACAAGTCCTCAACTGAAGCTTGTACTACGGGGGCGAGCATGCATACCAGAATCCGGCTTCGCGGCGCAACCGCGGTGTCTCAAGATCTTCTCCATAGTTGTTAGTGATAGAAGTTTGTGACATGCAGTGCTTCGACTTGCCAGACAGCTCCACATCAGACTCTTGGTCCCTATCACCTTAACTCAACATCTCCAAGGTCATCAAGCACCGAGAATCAGTTTGGTCAATGTCCCCAGTCGTTAGATAGGCGGCTGAGAATTAGCATCCATTTCTCTGCGCTCATGTCTATGAAGGGTCAATCAATTGATCAATTGCTTGCTCGGTCATTCAGTCAAGAAGTCGACGATAAAATATACATCAAAGACAATACAGTTCAAGAACCAGGAACACGAGAGTGAGTTCTAAAAAGACTTCATTTATCATACCAATGAACAACGATGATATTCCTCATCTTGACTTACCATAAAATGATACAAAACTTACAGAGATTGGATAGAATGGTGAATTCAACCAATTTTAATGAGCTCATCTTGACCTGCCTTGCTCGGACACCAAATTCCGAACCACTTCGGTGTAAAACTCCACGAGCTTCTACTCTGAACCCTCCCTCCCGGTGTCGGCTTTAAACATCACGTTTATTAAGAAATCATTGGGGCGGAAAAGGTGATAGCCAGAAAAATGATTCCATGCAACTGCTGAAGCCTGTCTGGTCAATCAAGGGTGCTCATCTGGTCTGAGGGAATTTATGCCGTGATACTTGAGAACTGTTCTACGCAGCTATGAGAGTCAATGTTGTTGGATTTCTCCTGTCAACAAGCCAGGCAAGTTAGAAGCAGCCTCAGATTGGTGAAAATTCACCATCAATGTAGTAGGCTGGTGCAGAGATTACCACTGTTTACCTCAACGCTCATGTGAGCATTTTGCACAACATCATGACTACACTGACACCACATTCACCAGTTAAAGAGTTATAGAACACATGATCACCAGAAGCAATTAATTACTTCAGACTCATGTTCATCCATCCAGAATCCGCCCAGGGCAGTTTTTCCTCTTGAGATGGTTAAAATTCTAGAATAAGAACCAAGCACTACCTTAGCCACAGCCGCCACTTTTAGCCGCATCTATTGCACGTGATTCTAGGGCTGGTCCAAGAAACTGCGATTGGCGCTCCGTCCCCACTCCACAGATCAATCACCAAACACGCACCTCACCAACGCGAAGGTCTTTCGTTCAAACAATCAGCTATCTACTAACCGCAGGTTGTTTGAGTCGTCGGAAGTCATACCACAGTCAAGATGCCTTCAGAAGCCGGTCACCGACGTGAGTCTTTCCTGCCCCTCAAAGACGAGAGGAGTGAGCCGACTCGACTCGCCTCACGAGCTTGAAATTTGAATATCGTTGAATTCGTTGCTAACTTTGCCTCCAGTATACGTCAAGTGAGTAACACCTCCTATCAGCCACCCCTGGCACGCATGCGATATGAGACTCGTACTGGCCCCGGCAAGTACGCACTCTTCGAATTTTTCGATTTCGAAATCCCGCGAGGCTATGGCACGAGTACACCAATGCGATGGAACTTTGGACTGACGATGATGGTTTAGGGGACGTCACCTGAGCTACCAGCGCTCTCGTCACACCACCCGCCCTGCTACCAGCCTGATCAAGATTGAGGGTGTTGATGACACCAACGCCGCCAAGTATGTCAACACATTGGAAGGGGGTGTTAGTCGGCCTGGATACTGACAATACATGCTAGCTTCTATCTCGGCAAGAAGGTTGCTTTCGTCTACCGAGGCCAGAAGGAGATCCGCGGCACCAAGATCCGCGTGATCTGGGGCAAGGTCACCCGACCACACGGTAATTAATACTGAATCCGCTGAACGACGAGATGAACAATCATCTAACTTGTCTCTCCAGGAAACTCTGGCGTCGTTCGCGCCAAGTTCACCTCTCCCCTTCCCACCAAGTCTTTCGGTGCTTCCGTTCGTGTCATGCTGTACCCTTCATCGATATAAAAGGGCTTCGGGCTGGAGTTGGTAGTGAGGGCGGTTCTCATTTGGCTGCATTGGTCGAGGCAAGGATAAGACATATTGCCTTGCTTTGAGGCATTGAATTCAAAAAGACGTCAAATCCCAACCCCCCCGAAAAGGCTCTGTACACCTGAGCACCTTCGTTTTGATGATGCAACTTCACTCCCCTTTCATGAAACGGTTGGCGGAACTCGATCTCGCCCAGGGCAGTCCACTGGGAGGGGGTTCAGCGATGGAATACTTTTTGGTGGTTGGGATTCGGGACCGGTGTTCGGCTACGGTCGTGAATAGGGTACAAGCGAATCATTGATGAATGCCAGGTCCAGGGCCTCTATTACGGCAGTACACAGTATCCCTGAAAGCTGGATTGTGATTTCATGCGGGGAAGTTTTGAGCCATGGTTGGCGTCTTATGATGAATCGGAAATTGCTTTTGAAACAACACTTCACAACAACCTCAGATGGCTCAACTCGTTCCCCAATAACGGCTACACAGACCCAGATGCTTATGCCGGGTTACCTCCATGTGCTCTTATGCAATGTGATACGCTGCCATATTGTTGTGTAATATGCCATAAGTTTGCGAATGGATTCACCTGCGCCTGGCTTCCACAAACTACCGGTTTAACCCACATTGTGACATATGGATGAACAACCGAAGACCAAGGATCAAGACGCGTCTGTCATACGTAGCTCGGCCATTGCATTGTAGACAGACCAAGGGACACAGCTGGCTAATATCGTACAGCCTCAGTGATGCTCAACAGAAATATACTATCGACGCAGATAAATAACCACGTCAAACGTGAGAGGCACAACTACGGTGTTCTCATCAACTAGGTTAAGTAGGATAGTTCACGTCAATGGCTGATATTCAGGCCATCAACGTCGAGCGAAGCACGCTTGTAGGTAGTTCGAATGGTCAGCCAGTTTCTCCTGGAGCCTTAAGACAAACTCAAATGCTTCAGATGAAAACTCAAAAAAACTATATATACTCTCATTCTGGCAAGCTGCATTTATATAGTGCCGCAGCAAAAACCATCGCCAGTGATGGTTTTAACACCAGTGACATTACTGTTGAGACTATTGAAATTTAACTTATACATTCGCGAAATGAAGAGCATTTACAATTTGGGGAAGTGATCCTAGGCCTCTGGATGGTACAACCTTAATATCTAGCAGATTCACAGCAGAAGCCATATAACAGCTCTAATATTGGTTGGCATTTGCCGTGGCATTATCCCCCTAGGCGAGACCGGGTATTGCCCAATTAAACGTTCATTGGCGTTTAAGATGCTTGCAGCGGTCGAATCGGCTTCTGAGTTTAAGTCCTGCATAGTACACTGCTTAATCCATCGAGCCAACGCGGGATGAAGGTTTCCTTGGAACTTATCAAGTTGCCAGGACCTAACCGTTGTCGTTGAAACGGGAAGAATGAAAGAGAAGCTACTCCGTACCACCGAACGATTATCATTTAATGGAACATATTGCCGTTATGTAGTCATTATCGAGGGCTCATAGATAGACACGCAACTGCTATTACTCCTCATTTCACGGCGTATTTTGGCCGTTCAAACCTTGAAAAGGTTAGCTGGACTGCCTGGCAAGAGGAAATTCGAATCAGATAGCCGGCTAGACTATGCTATCTGGAGGCGAGCCAAGCAAAGCCAGAGAGGCGCAACTCCGTATCATCAAGGAACAAGAATCGGTTCGACACCATGGGTGACGGAGCATTATGCGTTGTGTTGCATCAGAGCCGGAAGGGCCGGCCAACCATAGGATTTATGTGTGGCCATTACAAGTATTTTGAGTTCTAGGCATTGCGTTTAACGACAAGTGCCTCAAAATCAAGCATCAAGGTTCAAGACTTGGAATCGGACCCATCTCTCCTTGGTGTAAGTGCGTTTCACTGAGAGGAGGGGCATAACCAGACTAGCCAGAGCACAGCTGGATGGAGTCGCATCTACGTTCCAATATCAACTTTGCTATCGTCAGCTTGAGATCTATCCGCGACCTAGGAACAATATTATTAGCCACATCCTATGAGAAGCCACTGCTCTAGCTTAGCTCAGATGAAAACTCGCAGCGATCGCTTCACCTTATTTCTCGTTTTAGCTGCTATTTGCAAACTAGGCCCTGAAACTGGTCCCATCCAGTGGAAACAAGCATTCCATACCATAAGATGGGTAATTTGATAACATGAGGAAATGTCATACAACAGGCAGTCAACCCAGGAACTTACTTCTGGGCGTGCGTCCCCTCAGATCTATCGGCCAGGGTGTTTAGCCGTGGGGGTTGGTGTAAATAAAGAGGGTAGAAAGTGCTTGGGTTAGCAGACCACACACCAGGGCTCAGGAGGAGCAGCCATCTTTGTAGCCAAAGAAACTTGGATCTTGTCCCAATTCGCTGGGGCTTTGCATAGCAGCAAGTTTTTCACAAAAAATGGCGTTTGTGCAGCGTCCAAGCCAAGTTGGACAACGGGCCGATCAAAGGAAGCATCGAGATTCAAAACAGGAACCCTAATTGTGGCTGAGCTTGCACCCGACATAAGTACCGATACAGCACTGTACGGTACGCATCGAAGGATGTTGAAGAGACAGCAGAGATGGTGTGTAGGAGCCACTAACACGAGATAAACAAGGGCGGGACCACCATCAACAACATCAAGATGACCTGGGCATTGCTCTGAGAGGCCTATAATGGGCAGTGATTAGCTGCTAGGGCTCCATTCCCAACCTAATCCAGTTCCCCAGCCTTCCTATCTTTCAAGAGTTTGTACTGAACCGGCCACCGTTTTGTCAAGTGTTTCCCTCCAGTGCTTATTATTGCATTGCAATTTGGCTTGTACTACAAGCTCCAGCTCAAATCAGCTCACACAGCGCGAGACAAAAATGCATCTGATCCGGTATTCATGCACAAACATGGAGCCTCAGAAGAAGGGACGTGGCATGGCATCAATAGCACCATTCAGTTGCCCATGATGCTTCTTGGCTTTCATCCGTCGAGACCAAGCTTTCTAAAAGGATGTGATGGACTACTAACGTTAGGATATGTAGAGAGTGGGATGCTTGATGGGATGGTCTCGTTGGCCGAGCCATTGAGTTTAGCTTTAGGCTTACGACGATTGCAGTGAAAACCATACACATCAATATTTATCAGCTACACAGGGTGGTGGGGCACTCATACCCGCACAG
>PVQB02000318.1:0-11364 GCA_002980475.2 Fusarium beomiforme | reverse complement strand
TTGTTACACTCAAAGAGATAATTTAGTTAATGACATCGTCATTTTAGTGGAACCTACCGCTGCAGCTTACTCTAAGGAGCGCCTGGCAGCTAACCACAATAAGTTCATGCCACTGAGAAGTCGCGCTATGCCCAACATACCCCTGCTTCAAACGCAAAAAACAAGCCAAAACTCATACTACAAGAAGGCGCAATGAGACTTGTATAAGTAAATGGCTGAGCATTGATCGAAAGTTGTCCGTAAATGGAATTAGCTACCATGGGCATTAAGTTCTGTTTGGCAATAACAGATAAACTCGCTTTCAGCCCCAGTTCGTATCTTCACCCGTGTGAGAGAAGCATGTATACCCGCGTTCTCCTTGGCTTTAATATGCTTGCGCTGCTAGTTCATTATACTTCTTAACTTCCTCGCAGAACCATATTTCTAATACGTCAGGCTACATGGAAGACGCCAGTCCCGATTAGCAGTTATTTGCTTTGTATAGAGGCATCTTGGAGAGAATTAATAATGCGTGCCTAATTAGATAATGTACCAAATTATTTCTCTAACCTCTAGACGCGTTTGTCCTGATAGCGAAGGGCCATGAAGTAGTGGAGGTCACGGCAATAATCCGAAGTACCTCAACCTACTAACTATTTGAGTGGGCATACGGTGTATTTTAGATAGTACTGATAACCGACGTGTTTGGCTGGTTTGAGTTGTTTCCACTTTAATGGTCTTGGTAATCAATCAGCAGCTTTTGTTTGGATCCCCTGCCAGACCGTTACCCCACCGACAATAAGACCCCGCTTTAGTCGCCAGCGACATTCGTATTGTTTTCACTGCATCATCATCGCCATTTGATATGAGCTTCCGCAATTTTGAGAAATGAACAGTCCCAGCGCCCAAGATACTCGCGACAACGAGTACGGCTTCATATATTCCTGGTTACGGACACTTGAGACACCATCTCGTTCGACACCCGATCCATCACATCTGCGAAAGCGCCAGAAGCTAGACAATACCAAGTTAGGCCGCGACAGCCAATATCACCGAATTCCAACACCATCCAATTCATCCCACGCCAGCCGCATCTCCAACGAACTGGAAGTCTCAGAATACACCATCAACCAGCATCCAATGCCAAAGAAGCGCAGAAGGCCAGCTACTGAGGACCAAAGCCCCGTTCATTCTGGCGAAGAAGATGGCGCTATCGAGGCTACACCTAAGGCTTCTTCGAGAGGTCTACGGAAGAAAGCCCCAAGTCTATCACACGAATCATCAGCATCATACGCGTCCTCCTCCGCCGTCTCAGGCGCATCGTCGCCGATGAAACAGCTTCGATACGCCGCAACCCAAGCGACCGGTTTCGATGACTACAAATTCGACGATTTTGTTGACGAATTGCCGCCTTCGCTACAAGATTTGCATCAGCAGCTCGTTAATATTGGGCATGGGTTCGCGCTTCTACCGCGAACCCTGAAGACGGAGCTGCAAGGCTTGCGCGGTGTTGGCATCCCCGATTTTGCGTTTTACGATCCTGCAATACACACGAGTAAATGGCGGATCCCTTCAGCGGCACTTGTACGGGATATTTTACAGACAGCGACAAAATGCGAGTTTGGCCGACATAGCGAAGCGTCTTGGAACATGGAAGTTCATCGCTGCGTCCTCGACTTTGCGTTCCGAGAATCCAACGGTGTTTGCTTCAGCGATTACAGATACTGCACTACAGCGCAGATCATAGATGAGTACAAACCATTTGGAACTTCATCCAAATGTATTGACTTTTGTATCTGTATCGAACCTCTGAAAGACAGTATTGAACAACACAAGATCGAGGAGTTGATCAAGACACGACCGGGACTTTCGATCAACCACACAGATTGGGGAGATCTATGCAAGAATCCCATCGCTCTCTCGATCGAGACAAAGCGTCAGGTCAGTTGGGAGAAGGCACTGCTGCAGATCGGAACCTGGCACTCTGCGCAATGGCGGGCACTTAGAGGGAACCTCAAGGATATTGAGTTTCTTGCTGGCATCATTGTGCAGGATCACTCGTGGTTTTTCGTGGCCTCGACGCTTCAGAATGGAAAGTCCACGACGTATCATCGAGTGCCTCTTGGTAGTACTTATAATTCATTCGATTTATATAAACTACTCATGTCGTTGCAGTGTTTGGATTCGTGGATCAATGACAAATACTGGCCGGCGTTTCGGAATGATGTTCTTGACCTGTCCGTTGAGCAGTAAGGTTAATAGAGATCTGCGCTAAATCATCGTTGTAAATAATACGTGGTCTAAGAAAGGATACTGCAAATAGTTTTAACGAATGGATGAGTTATGATGATCCTTACTTCACCCGCGATATAGTCCGACTGGTTTTATTCCCTCGCATTACACTTGCTGCACTTGAAATGAAGGCTAAGGGCCCTTTGTAAGCAAATAGATTGCTTTAGGGATAAGTACGAGCTTGAATGAAACTCCGTCCGTTGGCACAAGCCTCCCTCTGCTCGACATCGTGTCCTGCGGAGACTTGTCTCCAACTTACAAGACGAGGAAGAATTAGATGGTTTAGTACTGATGGTATATGGAACAATTGATATCAAAGCCCACGTCTACAAGGTACAACAAGGCTGCTTCCATTCTTGAGGGCAGAGAGAGATCAGTGCCCAATCGCAAATCGTGACATTATTTAGAGATGTCGCGTAAGCTTGATAACATAACGTTCGTTGCAAGGTGCTCATGGCCCGATAACAAGCATTAAGAGAAAACGCACTGTTTAATGGATCTTGTCGTTCTGCTGCACCTACAGACAAGATCATCACTGCAGATATTTCAACTCAGGAGCTTAGTAATGCCCCTTCTCCCGAATCAATTACAGTCACTGATGACACAGTATTCGAAGAGATTGCAGACACCGAGACTGTGGCTACAGCACGTGGGACATACTTATCATGTGGCCTTTCCTCCACTACCACTGGTGTCTTGCCCAATTTGACCTACATCCGGTGGGATGACATTACTAAACTCCGTCACTTCTGGTTAAACCACTGTTCCAAGTCCATCTCCAAAGAGGCAAAGTGAAGATGCCAACAGATCATATTGAGGTCCAATCCTGCACTACCGTCTGAACAGAACGACCTTGATCTTAAGAAATGTAGAGAAGAAAATCGGTAGATCTTAAAAGTTTCCGTTTTCTGCATGTGTATGTGCGAACATAAACTGAAGGCTCAATCAATTATAGGACTTTATCCTAATTCCAATAATGGGCGTTACTGTCAGTTGCTCACGGTCCTTTATTGGCGGTCGAGCCTATCATACGATGGTTTCTAAATGCTTTTCTATAGATCTAGAAGTGATTTAACGATTTTCTCGAATTGATTGTTCCGATATTGAAGCCTCACAGGAACTAGATAATCCTACAAGTCAATTCGTCATTTTGCGAGTTATCCTCGGCTGCTTCATGACAGGCAGGATGTTTGATTCATTTCACTGCTTCAGAAACCTTCCGGTGGAGATACAAACAGAGATCTGGAGCTCCGCCGTTCGTCCTGCAGAGGCAGGTGTACAGATTTTCAGCTTGAGCAGCGGTCATAGAAGTCAATCACATGAAGGCGACGCTCCGGAATCCCCTTGGTCCGATGGCTACTACCTCGCCGCTCCCAAGTGGGCCTTTGGCCCCAAGTCCGGTCGATTCGGTGCCTCCAACGTGACGACAGCTTCATGGACTAAAAACAACCCTTCGACGTACCTGATCGACTCGGGTCTCTGGACTGCCTGTAGGCAGTCGCATCGCGTCATGAGAGATATACTCAGCCCCACCAAGCCCATGGCCATCCGGACGAAGGTGAGATGTGACCGTTCGAATGTCGAGGTCGAAGCACCAGAGAGCCACTCTTCCCAGCAGCACAATATCATCGTGTCTCCTAGCCAGGACCTGTTTATTCTCCAACCAGAAGATTCTGACATGTTTAGTCGGTTTTTGTTTGAAGATGTCATTGAGAACAACACAACCCAGGGCTTGCTACAGATACAGCAAGTAGGCTGGCAATATCACCCATCATGGGCTTCGAGCCTCCACGAATCCACCTGGATCAGAAGCCTTGAAACCTTATGCGGTTACATTGTATATGGTGTAAGATTCAGGGGTTTGGAAACGCTATGGCTCATCAACTACCGCATCAAGCGAAAGCATTGGGTATCGTCGAAAGCGGAATTCGACGGGACAAATCCCAAAACCTTCAAAACAGATGGGTTTCAACTCATAGAGGTGGAAATCAATGATGATATTCGTTCATCAGAGCAACTGTCATGGGACGAGGTTGTGGAGAGGGGCGACCTCTACACTCTGGATGATTTTCTTGCCTTTGTGAGACAGCTCCGACAGTTAGTGACCCATACACTGCTGTCCACCCCAGCTCCAGAGACTGGTAGACACGCCACGAGCATCAAGGTCTTGGCGTATGAAGATTTTCTATGATTGATTAGCATAATGTGGAAGATGCTTCCCCTGGACTTTATAGGGGGTAAGGTTGTTTACGCTATTATATTTTAAACATATAATCACATTATTTAATTTCCCAATAATATAGATTAAGATAATTCCTCAAAAGAAAACTATAGTTTTAAGTTATAACCTACTATTTTTTTTGCCTTACTAACTAATGGGCTTAACGTTTTTTTTATATAGTAATACTTTTTCCTTTATCAGTATTTTACTCAAGTTATTCAGTATAATTTTAAAATACAAACAGTTTAAATTTCTATTTTAAAAGATCATACTATGATCTAAGTATTTCTGTAAAGCTATTATATAGAATAGTTAGTACTTCAATAAAAATTGTTATCGGTAATGACAAGACGAGCAATGCGGCTCAAGCATATATCTACTAGTGTCTGTCCAATCCTACACCATGCCCTCTCAACCTCCAAATCATCTTTATCAATAACAGCTGCCCCCAAAGCCCACTAATCTGTAAGCGTCTATCGTATGGTTGGTATCATATTCTGGAACCAATGCTCATTTGTGATAGCACTTGTTGAAGAGACTTCAGGATTTCCGCAAGTTGTTCCCGCTCAGAAGGCAGATTGCTAGATGCTCTACCAGCTCGCTTCGGTTGTTTTCGAATACTAACTCGCTGCGGTTGATTTTGGATACTACTAGTTTCAATGGATGGCCTAATACTCTCGCTTGGCACCGAGGGCTGGCGGGGGAGGTCAGGCTCGACTGATTCCTCTCGCTGTTGCGAAATATAATTCTGGATAAGACTAGGCGTGACTTCACGTGACATTGCTCGCTCTCCGCTATCATTGTAACGCTTATCAGCTTCCCATGCTGCCATAAAAATCATCATGTCAGTCTTTTTCCGCCAGAGTCGTCTGGCTGTAGTTCTTGTCTCCCAGCTTCTTGTTTCCATATCTGGCTTATCTGGGTTGCGCCATCCTATCCAGACATACATATCCGCCCAGCGCCGATCACCCTTTTCTGCAGGATCCAGAGAATCTGGGCCGTATACGCCGTTCTCGACGTCATCTTGGAATGCTATACCATACACGGCTGCGACATGACGCCGAGTATATATGTACTTGCCGGTGGCGTCTTTTAACATGCCCAACTGCTTCCCGAAGCCGTTGATCTCTGGAAGCTCCTTAACGTTGCATTTGGAATCTGGTTGGTCCTCAATCTTATAAATACGAGCGCCTTTGCGTCCGTAAGCATTAATGTATACATCCTTTTTTGTTTTTCCCAATGTGATACAATCTGTTTTGCGGGCGGCTGTGCCAAACAAAGACAAAGCCTCTTCATTTATTGTGACGCTTTTGTCTGCCTCTTCGCCTCCACTAACCTCGCTTTCTGTTACGTTTCCTCTTTGCCTATCTGTCGTTTTCGTCTTCTTCTTCTTTTCACTACTGGGGCGAGGAGCTGGAGGTTCAAACCCGTCTTCTGATTCATTATCGCTACTCATGGGGGCATCGCTGTCTTCTTCATATTGTTAGCATGGAGAACTGATTTCCTTCCATTTCCGCCTCTCCCTTTAATCGGATGACCTACCAGGGTTTTCTGAACTTTCTATAACTTCTGGAAATGTAATTTTCCACTTCTCTTCCGGTATTGCTAGGATATTTTCATCGGTCTCCTTCTCATATGGAAGTAAATCCTTCAGCAGCCTTTCCTGTTCCTCATTGCGACTCTCTAGTGACTGGAGCTGCTTTAACGTAGTGGCAATCTTGTCCCTTCGTTCGGCGAGTTTTGAAGTATCCATATTCTCTTGGTTCTAGAGATTGGGAAAACCTTTCGGTGTGGGGTACGAGGTCGTAAAAGACAGAGAGTGATTAAGAAGGATATATATATATATAGTTGTAATTATAGTCCGCATACTAGCAAACGTCAGTTTTGGCCAATTATACTGATAGTGATCATTTTGGACTGCTGTGTAGAAAAGGCAGTAATCGCAAGTAGACTGGTGAAATCCGGCCCCGTTTTATCCCTAAGCGCAGAATTCCGTGCTACTACCAACATGCGCAGCCGCGGTGGTAATCGGACGATAAAATATTTAAAACTAGTCTTTTTAACCTTATAATGAATTAACTTAGCCTTAGTAGCTAATAAAAGACATCTTACTCATATAGTATAAGCCAAGCTAGAGGACGAGTCAAAAATCAGCTCTTTCTTTATAACACAACAGTATAGATACTATATTATCTCTTTATTGCTTCTATTGCTACAGATTACTATATAAAGGACTCTCTCAAACTCTTATACAGCTGGTCTGGCCTACTTACATTACAAATAACGACAATGAGTGAGCACAGTAGTTCTACTTCTCAGGGAAATAAGGAATCTTTAAAACTCGAGTCTGATACAGAAGACTCAGTACAGCTATCTGACATCCCTAAATTTCCTCATGACCCAGAAACCAAGCCCAAACTTCCTGTACAGCTTCAGAAAGAGTCCACACCGGGAAATGAAGGTGGCAAAGAGAGAGAAGACAGTAGCCAGCCGCAAAATAGCACCGCCAAAGAAACCAAATTTGTGTTTTCTCTATCACCCAACAAGAACAAGCGTAAAGCTGCACAAGAAGATATTTCAACTAATAGTCCCAAGCGAGTTCAGTTCAAGGCCCCTTCAGCCACAGGCTCTCGTCCAAAGGTGGCTATACCTTATGGTCCAAGAAATCAGTTTCGCTCAATTTTCATTAACGACAAGGAAGACGATGACGAAAAGTTTGATAGAGTGAGAGAATTACATAAGAAGGGAGTTAGGAGACTTGCTATAGGCTTAAGTGATTGCAAACAGGATTTAAGGGATGAATACATTAACACCCTGGACGAACAAACCCTACGACGACTAGAGAAATACATATATGAAATGTATGCATTTCCCGAAATGTACGACAAATTTGACAACTTCCCAAAATTAATAACACCTTGCATTATTGGAGATATGGTAGAAAAGAAAGCTATATTATCTCCGGACTGTTGCATATGCCGTAAACCTTTTGAAAGGTTTGAGAGGTATTATCTGAAGCCTTGTAAAGGCCACATTATGCATTATAACTGCCTTGCTGATAGTTTCAAGAAGGGAAAGGAAGTTTTAAATGGTCATTGCGAATGTCCCATTGAAAAGCAATAGATTATACATAGAATTCGGTATTAAAGCTTTTAGTTGCTTACACGCCTTGTACTATATGTAGATCGCTAGGCAGATTTTCGCGATGTTTTTTAACGCTTACAGAGCATTCACTAGTTATTATATAGTTCTTATCCATTGAATTGATAAAATGATTTCTTGAAGGAATTCCTCAGGCCATCTGTCTTGCTTGTAGTTGCTTTACATGTAAATCGCTATATGTGCGAGTGCCAAGGTCGTTGTCAGACAAGAAAGCCGAACTGCTCTCTGGCTAATGTCAGCGAAAAGCCCATCAGAGATACATGGAGTAAATACCACGAAGTTAAAGTTAAGAGGGAAAGTATTGTACTAGAGAGTTAACCCAAAATGTCTGTAGAATTAGCTATAGGAAATTCTATAAGCCACAGGGAACAACTTTAGGCGACTAGCATCAATAATAAAGAACACAATATCCCCCCCCGGCAATACAAGATTATATTGAAAGCTTTTATAACAAACTTGAAGTCTCAGAGGTTTAAGGGCGTTATTGTAAGAAATTACCTACCTCAAATCTCACACTGCGAAGTTCTCATAAAGACAAGATGCACGATTGTGATTACTGCCCGTAGAACCAGAACAATTCTAGTGCCAACCTTCCGTCCCACTATGTCAATGCGCAATGGAAATATGAAGTCACGGCTTGAGGCAGGGATGCGACAAATATAGGCATCCCAACTAAACGATTAAAAGGAGGTGAGTCTGGATAAGGAAGTTACAGGATGTCCTTTAGCTGTCAACTGCCCTCAGCTACATAGATCCTCAGATAATTCACAACAGCTCACAGTGCTTGCCCTTGATTTCCAAACATACTGCGGCATGACTGACCTCTGGCTCGAGAGAGTAGATGTGAGGATTTCAGATGACCAGGTTACCCCGCCTTTTTAGGTCAGCAGCCGCATTTAAGGTTTCTAAGTCAACATGTGCCGTCTTATATCCAGCACATCGCATCTGGACTAAATCCGGACTCCAAACCAATATGACGATCTAGACTTTTAGTACATACTATCTGAGGACGCCAAAGTTAGTGGCAATACAGCAGCAGGTATAGAAATTCGCGACCGCATAATTATGGGTCGTTTCAGTAGTTTCCAAATTCGGCAAGACGTTGACTCCGAAAGCTTGAACTCTTTCTATCATCACAATCAACACTGCTTAATGAGGTCGCAATACTACCAGAACGGACCAGTCATCTCTAAACTACATACCAGCAGAAAATATCTGGCACTTTCTGGCCCTAAAGTGAGTAGCATCGAAATGCCTTAGCGCGCGCACGGAAAATGCATGTATCGATTGATCCACTATTCTAACTCAATTCTGGGAAGGTCTACTAATATGCATATTGACACCACAATTAGATCACCATAAGAATCTATGTCATCTAAAGTGAATATGACGCAAAGAGTGTAGCCTCAACAATCTTCCCCTTACAGGCCTGTTACGTAACTCAGGATAGCTGGTGGCTCATGCGCACCGGGTCAATGAACTCAAAATGGAAGGAACTCTATACATAGGTTGTTTGATGGTATTTGATCCAAACATCTTGAGCTGCCTTGACTTGTTGGAAGGTTACTTTAGAACCTGTTGGATTCTCTGCCTAGTTGAGCCCTGAACTAACATAAATCGGAATTGATCGTCGGTCATGTCGAACTCAGCCTGAAAGTTATATTTATCAAAATGTTTAAGGATGCAACAGGCGTGGGTCCTACTAATATTGCCTCGCACAATCCACGCGCATCGCGAAGCCATATACGCAACATGTCGGTTTCATTTTGCAACCGACTTTCAAATTCTTTAATCAGTGGACCCTGGGTGTCCTCTGACAGCCGATAGCCACTAAAGTCATTTCCAAATGCACAAAGTGGTACCAAGGGCCCCAAGCCGTGTTTCATACCAATATCACTTGCCTTTTTCCAGAAGTTACAACTCCATAAATCTCTCTTAATGCGTTTCTCAGCATTCTCCTCCATCGCTGATTTCATTTCGATTATCCGGTCGTTATCTTCCGTCATCCAGTGGAAAAGTACAGCGTGGTACCGACGATGAAGATTCCCACTGGTCCTTGAATACCTAAGAAGCGCCCTAAGAGCAACCGGATCATCTGCAAAGGACACTAAGGCAGATCGTTTGAAGTGTATGGGATGTGAGCGATTATCTAAAACAACTTTACGATCATCCAAAACTCGCTGTACACGCCCTTCTGCTCTCACACTTGTAGCCCTTAGTTGCGATCTTCTCTTGCGTGACATGTTGGCCGGATGCTGTGGATGTAAAATGGAAAGTCCTGGGAGGCGGCCAGGGTCCGTGGCGGGTGCCAGCTCTGGGTTTCTGCTCAAAGCGTTGGCTTCTTCCGCTTGACATATTAAAGGAGATGCCGAGGACATGGTCCGAGTTGCACTTATTGTCGCAGCCATCGCATCTTCGAAGAAGGACGATTCTTGTTGTCCATCGGTGATCGTATATCCGTGGCTTATCTGGTCGGCGGTTGAGGAAAAACATCCAGTATCTAACATTTGCTCTAAATTGATATGATGTAGGTCTGTAGAGGCTTGCTGGACCTTTTGGCAAAGAAGTTGGATAAATAAACAAGAACGGAAAGACTACTTGAGCTCATCTGCGGCCCATTGGCTTAGATGAGGTTTGCGCTGTAATATAACCTTGATGCCCATAAGCATGAACACACCTGAATCTGCTAGGTTATTAATCTGAGGCCCCCGCCACTGGAGAGCGACTCTTCCCAGCAGCGCAGTATTGTCGTTTCTCCAAGACAGGGCCTCTTTATTCTCCAACCAGGTGATCCTGACATGTTGAGTCGGTTTTTGTTCGAAGATGCCATTCCGAACAACACAGCCCTGGGCTTACTACAGATAGCGCACGTAGGCTGGCAATACCACCCATCATGGGCTTCGAGCCTCCACGACTCCCCCCGGATCAGAAGCCTTGACTCCCTATGCTGTTACATTGTATATGGTGCAAGATTTGGGGGCCTGGAAACGCTATAGCTAATCAACTACCGCATCAAGCGAAAGGATTGGGTATCATCGAAAGAACAATTCGACGGGCCAAAGCCTAAAGTCTTCGAAACAGACAAGTTTCGGCTCATAGAGGTGAAAATCGACGATAATATCCGTTCATCAGAACAACTGCCGTGGGACGAGGTTGCGGAAAGTGGTGATCTCTACACTCTGGACGATTCTATTGCCTTTGTGAGACAGATCCGGCAGTTAGTGACCCATACACTACTGTCCACCTCAGCTCTACAGACTGCCAAACACGCCATGGGCATCAAGGTTCTAGCGTATGAAGTTCTTCCATGATGATTGGCATAATGTGAAAGATGGATCTCCTGAGCTTTGTGGGCGATATGGTAGTTCATGCCTTTGCTTTCGAGGTTTAGTCCGCTATCCCGGCTTGTATTTAAAAGGGCATGAAGCTACAAGTAGTTGTGAACACAACGAGCCCTATATGGCAGCAAATTAAGGGCATAGATGCATGAGCTCACCCAATGCATGCACCGTGACATTCAATTCCTCCGGTACTAGACCTTGGTATGGCGCCTGAAGCTTAAATGTACTATCTATTAAATAAAAGTATCTAGGTGTATTTGCTTAGAACATTTTACCGTTTGACAAAGTAGTACAATACGCAATGGTTGCTATACGTCCCGCCCGCTTTCGGGCATTTATGGTTGATATTCTCAAGAACCCCACGGCATG
>PVQB02000317.1:0-50147 GCA_002980475.2 Fusarium beomiforme | reverse complement strand
GAACATTTTATATGGGAGTAAGGGGCCTGTCTTAGCCAATCAGGTTACTACTTTTGATTTAACAACCAATATCTTATTAACTCATAACTAATAACTAATAATTCTCGAGGAAGATATAAAGATATCCATAGGGAATTGCTTTATCGTTTATTTTATATACACTATCTGGATATTTGCGCTAGGTAATAGAGCTGCTCGCAACTTGCTACTTTAACTCCTCCTAGCCTAGGTCAACAAAAAGATACCCACAGCAACAAAACAATAGCAGGTTTCAAAAGAAACTCCCCCGGGAAGGCTCGAACTTCCGATCTCCCGATTGCCAGTTTATAACAGTCGGACGCTTTAGCCAACTAAGCCACAGGGGAGAGGCTTGTTTGGCATCGGGCTTCATGATGTGGCCTATGCTGACTTGAGCATGGAATGAGCGTCTCTCTTTCAGTCCTGAAGGGCTGGATATCTTTTTTCCTGTGAACATTTTCATGTGGACTTCTGGTCAGAGAAAGATGGCGATGGCTTGAACATCTCGAGGTATTACTGGACTACCTAATGCAATGCAGTGAAGAGTCAGTATGAACCCAAGCCATGAAGGGAGCAGATGATCAAGGTCCAGATCTCGAAAGCTGTTGCAAATGTTCAAGTTTCCCGCTAGAATACCACCATAGGAGACCATTCTGTGTCCAACTAGGGACAATGGGAAGGACGAGTGCAACAATGGGCACTGTCTACAAAGTTCGAAGAATGCAGTTGAACGCCAATGAGTCTCGCCGATGGCGCATCATTGAATAACAATTTACAGAAGTTATTGCGGTTGAGGTGGCTGTGTGGTTGCTTGATTGATCAGCTTCGAATTACTTCTACGGTACTCAATTAATGAGGGACAAAGTCCCTTGTGTTTGAGTTCTGTTTCTGTGCATAGGTGTAAGGTCAGGAGGGAGAGCATCAAGTTAGTCATTGTTAATCTTTCTAATTACCTAAATGAACTGGTCGCGAAGTCGTGCATTCTAAGATCCAAGAAAGTGCAGTTTAATCCTCTGATCCAGCCTATTCCTTCACATCTCAAGATTGAAACATACCCGCCATCTAACTACCTAGGTAGTTCTCGAGCATTATTACCGAGAAGTATTTCCAAGCCACAGATACATCATCTATTCGCATAAGAGGTATTAAATATAGACATATATTTACACTAAGCAGAAGTATAAAAAAAAATTAACTAGTCCACAAGAAACACAGCTTGTTAGTTCTGCAGTAAGTGTTTATTATACTTTATTACTAGTATTAAACTTGCCTAATATAAAGAAATTATTACTAAAAAACTATTCTTAAAGAATAAGTATTAAGAATTATTACTTCTATGATACCTTCACTGTCATCTATGTGCTGTGAGGGTATTCTGAAGTGGTATGCCGATCAATTCGATGTGGGGCTTGGTGTTGAGAGATATCAACACCAAGCCCGGACTATCTATATCCCCGATCGCCGGGGAGGCTAAGATCATCACGCATCATTCTAGGTGGCAAAATAATAAATTATCTCCCCTAGGAAGGCTTAAACTTCTAATCTCCTAATTATTTATTTAATATATTATAGTAATTTAAATAAGGAAGCTAGGTAGGTTTAATAGTATTTATTAAACTATAATAATAGTATTCAAAGTACATTTTAGCTAAAGGAGCTATATTTCCCTAATGAGCTAAATTACCTAATCAATTCTATTTTAAATAGGAAAAAGGTAGTATATTTTCCTAAAATATTATAATAATTAAGAAATAATTATTAATATAGTTAATTAACTACCTAATTAGTTTAACAGGACGCGATATGCAGAGTAGAACTGGACGTTCCGGATTTGAGATCGGAGGGCGAGGCTCCGTTAAATCTAGAACACGGAGCTTGAGCAGCACAGTAACGGCCCCGTTGAGGCCGAGGATGAGGTTGGCCAATATGGGAATGGATGCACGTGTGAGAAGCTTTTTTGGTGGTAGATTAAGCGCAATTGAGTTACGGAGTACATGCTGTCAAACAAACTAATCCTGATTTCAACACACACATGCAAATGAATACTCCGAGTTGAGGGGAAACAATGGAAAGGGCCGGTTGCACATCACTGACCAGTAGCTGTGAGTTGATCATCAGGGATTGAACTCAACTTGAGGATAATTACATGCAACGTTAAAGCAATAACACTCAGGGTGGTGGGTTTCGCCAGTTTTTCATGAATAGAAAAGCTTCTCTAGAACCAAAAATATACAGCGCATGAATCTATACGATTACACAATGCCCTCGCAATCAAGACCAATCCTTCTCGACTCTATCACGAGCCTTACACTGAGCAATGCAATGGGAAGGCCCTACGATGATGCTAAAGTTAGCACCAGGGGTATACGCTAAACTCCATAAAGCCCCTGACGTTACCTCATCTTACCCAACCAATGCCACTAAAATGTGGTTTCTCCTGGCGTTGCCAAGACAAAGGGTCACCTCAAGCCTGTGGAGGTCTCCTTCCTCTGACACTCTCTTGGGTCTTTTTGAGACTGTCCTTTCTTGTCTTTCATCCCCGACACCCTAACGCTCGCTATCTCGTTTGTTTCTTCACCTGCATTTTTTTCTTTCTTTTTCTTTTTGCGACGTTTTCTTGTCGGAGCTTGAGCTATCTGTTTTCTTCTTTTGGCTAATCAAGCATTAAAGAAGGAAGCAAGATAACAAGTTGAAGTGGTTTAGGAACCAGACGGAATGCTGCGCTTAGTATCATAGGCGATACCAGAGTCTTTGACGACGTCGATAGCGGTCCCCTCTAGCGAGACCTCGCTTTATCGCAAGGCACAGTCCGAATTGGTTCTTCAAGCCAACCCTAATCGCCTGTCACAAGCCTCGCCTCGGCGAGCAACGATCCGTCGCTATGCTTCCACTTCGTCGGCGTGGACGATTCTATGCCGTAGTTGCTGTGGTCATGGTCTTCTTGCTGTATCGATTCTTGCAAAATTCATGGTCTCAGTCCCCCCACTTTGAAACTGTGAAGCAACCGAACCAGCCAGCTTCTGAGCCAGTGCAGGGCTCAAAAGAAGCCTTTGAACCGCCTATCGTACCGCCACCCATCCAGCTTCCCGATTCTGAGCAGGATTCCAACGCTGCCAACAAACCGAAACCAGCCGTACCCCAAGACGGTCCAACTTTGCCGGAAAAGGTTCCAGAGGAAGTCGATACACCCACAGAAGAGAAACCCGCGATCGAGAAGCCTATCTCTGGTGGGGAGGTTACGTCGCCAAATGACAAGAAGGAAGACCCCAAGAAGCCAGCCGAACAAAGTGCACCACAAATTCCCAGTGTTCACTTCAAGGACCCTCCCAAGCAAGCCGACAATCCTGATATTCCCGACGTCAACGTTGATGGATCTAAGGTCCATTGGACCAAGCCTAAGGAGAACTTCCCCATTCCTCCCGAGTCAATCAGGCCAGTCCCAACCGGCACTGCACCCAGTATCAACAGAATCCAGTTCGACTTCCAGCCTGAAGATGTGCAGATGAGCACCACTCGATTGGATCGACTGAAGCGTGTCAAGGCAGAGATCGAACGCGCCTGGACTGGCTATCGCAAATTCGCATTTCCACATGATGAGCTCCAGCCTGCTTCCATGAAGTATCGCGACACTTTCTGTGGCTGGGGTGCGACTCTCATCGATTCGCTTGATACTCTTTGGATTGCTGGTATGAAAGAAGAGTTCGACGAAGCCGCAAAGGCCGTCGCTAGCGTCGACTTCACTTATACTGACCGTAACGACATTCCCGTGTTTGAAACTACCATTCGTTACTTGGGTGGTCTTATTGCTGCATACGATGTCAGCGGCGGATCCTCCGGCCAGTATAGAATTCTGCTAGACAAGGCCGTCGAACTTGCGGAAATCCTTATGGGCGTCTTTGATACGCCTAACCGTATGCCCCTGTTGTATTATCGATGGCACGAGCCTTACGCTTCACAACCTCACCGCGCGAGCACTGTTGGGATCGCCGAGCTTGGAACTCTGTCTATGGAGTTCACCCGCCTCGCTCAATTAACGGGCACCAACAAATACTATGATGCTGTTGACCGTATCACCGATGCCTTGATTGAGATGCAAGCAGCGGGCACTGATATTCCGGGCCTCTTCCCCGAACGCATCGATGCCTCTGGGTGTAACAGGACTGCTGACACTCGAACTGAAAGTCTCAGCCAAGAGGCCTGGGAGCAGGTTAATTCTGCCGACCTGACTCGGGAACCTGAAGGTTTTGATCCTTTGAAACTGGGCGGGGATGTAGCCTCTCCCGCACAGCTCCCCCAAGCGGACAGTCGTTGGGAGGACAAACTCCAACGTCGTGATGCTCCCGTAGGTACTGATGAGACAAGCAAAGCGAATGATCAGACACCAGCTCGACCTGCAGCTAAACAAGCACTCCCTCTCGCTGCGGACGGGACCTCTGCAGACTGGGATTGCAAGCCCCAAGGTCTCGTTTCCAGTAACCCTAACTACGGACATTTCCACATGGGAGGCGCCCAGGATTCAGCCTATGAGTATTTCCCCAAGGTATGTTGCTCTGTAACAATTTTCTACGATGGTTTGTTTGACTTGACTTAGCAATATCTGCTCCTAAATGGTCTGGAACCCAAGTATCGCCCGCTCTACGAGAACACAATTGATGCCATTAATGAATGGCTGCTTTATCGACCTATGATTAAAGATGAGGGCTGGGACGTGTTCTTCACGGGGAAATTGACCACTTCGAGCAGGGGTGACTCAGAATGGACTAAGACTTATGATATGACCCATCTTGCGTGCTTCGTTGGAGGTATGTATGGACTGGGTGGTAAGATATTTGGTCGCGACGGGGATATCGACAAGGCCAAAAAGCTCACTGATGGTTGCGTTTGGGCATACCAGTCAACAGCTACCGGCATAATGCCTGAATATGCTCATCTGGTCGCCTGTCCGGCCCTAGAAAAGTGTTCTTTCAGTGAGGAGAGTTGGTATGAGGATCTCGACCCCAACAGAGAATGGCGCGACAGCGAATTCCGAAAATGGTCAGATGGTGAGGCCCAGAGGAAACTCGCAGAAGGTGCCGCTCCCGCTGCTGGCCAACAAAAGGAGCCAGTTGATTCAGCTAAGGGCTCGGAGCCTGGTAAAAATCCCCCGAAGGTGGTCAAGCGGGCTGGTATACCAATGCCTGAGTTGGATAAGAGTATGGAAGAGGACGACTCAGAATTTGGATCAACACTCCCTGATTCTCTGAAACAGAAAATTGGGTTGAGCAAGGATGGATCTGAAAAGACCGAAGCAGAAAAGGGAGGTTCAGGCAAACCCGACAACGAGAAAGCCAAGCCTGCCCCAGTCGAGCCAGAAAACAAGCCAGCTGCTGTTCAGGGCGCGACAGAAAGGCCTGTCGAACCAAAGCCTGCTACTGTAGACAGTTTTGATGCCGTCAGAAATGCTGAACAAGTTGCTGCTTCTGACGTGCCTTTGGAGAGACCCGTGACGCACGAGGAATATGTCAAATCGAGGATTCAGAGAGAAAGACTACCTCCGGGCTACACTGATATCATGAATCGAAATTACATACTCCGGCAAGTTTCCATTATGTTGTGCGTTTATTTACCCCTACTAACGCAGTGTTTTAGACCTGAGGCGATTGAATCTGTTTGGTACATGTATCGCATTACTGGTGATACGACCTGGATGGACAAGGGCTGGAAGATGTTCCAGGCTACAATTGCTGCAACTCGCACCGAGTTCGCTAATAGCGCCATCGAAGACGTGACAGCCAAAGAGAATAACCTCAAGGACGAGATGGAAAGTTTCTGGATTTCTGAGACTCTCAAGTACTATTATTTGCTTTTTTCGGAACCCAATATCATTAGCCTTGATGAATGGGTTCTCAACACTGAGGCGCATCCCTTCAAGAGGTTAACATGAGCGCCATTTCAGCGTGCTTATAAGTCGGGGTATTAAAGTTTTGCTCAAAGCACGTTGGGCTTTTGGAAAGGTGGAAAGGACGGGTTGGCGGTGCTATTTCGCCGTTGGGCAGGTCAGAGTTACGACAAAGGCGTTGTTGGAGAATGATCAGGATAATGTATGATTATAAGGCGTTAATAATCTGAGGATATATCAATGTGCATACGTATTCCATTTGCAGCCGGGGTATCCCCTCAACTCGCTGGAACCCAAAGTAAAATCAATCACTTTGTTCCATCAAAATCTATTCTTACCCTTTAGCTGCATCCCATTGGACCGAGATAGGTTGATGATTGCCAGAAAACTTCGTTCCACCAAACCACAGCTCAAATCTCAGGTCTACCGGAGCAACAATGACTCGGATATCGAATCTACATATGTAGAACTTGTGTCCACGCCGGAAACAGGTTCCTCGTTTTTCCTTGAGAACGAGCTGGCGCTGTTCGATGCCAGCAAGGTTGCTTTTTACAGAACAAAGCCTCATTACGCCGGCTTGTTTGAGACTTCGAGGGAGCCATTCCGCTTCGTTGTTCGATACCACAATTTCTGCGTCCCAAGCTCGTGTGGTGTCTCCATTTTTTAGTCTGATCTCAAATCGTTTGACCAACGGAGAGTCAGGGTTGACGATATCGCCCTGTGCCTTTGTCAATATGTCTGTTTTACGAACAAAACTTAAGGCTATCAGTATACCTTCTTGATCAACCATTGAATCTGGTTAGTCGCCCACTTCACATTTGGATCCCACGGATCTTGTCGAATTTCTTCATCAAAATGCCGTGCAGGCATATATACCTCCTGAACGATTACGCCGTAGCTCGCTCGAGCGATCCACGTGCTCAGCACAGATTTATTCCCTGATTCCATCCTTTGGCGCTTGTTCTCGAGAACCCCACGAGCGACTACCAGTTGTGGATCTTGCGAGGGTATGACCACAATATTTCGAGCGTTTGGATGTTGCAACTTGGTCAAGTGTTCTTGAAGAACCTCGCGCACATAGGCTGAACTCCCAAGCCCACCAGACAGTATCACATACTCCTATATACGACATGAGCTTTGGTTGACCCTGAGTTTGAGACAACTTACCACTTGTTTTGAAAGGCCCTTTTCGGTCAGCCAGTCAAGTCGCTTGTGGATCCGTGCCATGATTGCTTCGATATGGACATCGAAGAGCGCCTGGATGTCTTGCCTGCAGTGAATTAGTCATGCTTTGTGAGTTGACGAGGAGACTACGTCCTAAGTAGTGAGATAGTGACTTACTTCGTAAATAGCATGCGCCCATCTTGAACTCCGAGTCCTTCGTGGTTCACGTCGTATCCTACGCCCTCCATTATGATTTTGTATACTGGCTGCATATAAACCTTTTCGCCAAACTTGTGCTTGACACTCTTGAATCCTTGACTTCGGGCCATTCGAGCTGCGAAATCAGCTGGAAGCTTGAAATCAGGATTCGCGGCCATTCTTTGTGAAACAAGTCTGGCGAATGCGCGATCAATAAGTGACGATCCAACGCCTACACCACTAACGGCAGCGATTTGAGACAGCTGTGGAAAGCTTGAATTTGTTGAAGTGACTCGCATCAGAGCGAGATCTGTTGTACCACCACCCGCATCGACGGTCATGAATACGCTGTTTTCTTTGAGGCTTATGGCTCCTGTCTTGAGCGTTGCCACAGCTGCGGCCTCAGACTCTGTGAGATCGACTAAGGCTGAATGTTTTGGACCCCCGGTCCCAAATCCAGCATCATGGATTGCACCCTTGAAAGTGTTGATGATAGCCATACTTGTCCACGTCGTGGGCGCACTGAAGAGGAATAGCACAGTCATATCGCCCCATCCACCGACATGCTTTATACCCATGCGCATCTCTATACTATCTTTGACATGCGCATATATCTGCTTCAGATAATCCGTCACAAATTGGCGGGCCTGAGAAGTGCTTTGCGGGACGTTGCTTAGACCTTGGTGCTGTGCAGCATCGAGAGTCTCTGGGTCAAGAAAGATCTTGAAGAAGTCGTGGCGTGTCTTGTTTGTGTCGAGGTCATCATCAGCACACATGAACCCCCAGGATGAGATGCTTCCATCCGCGTTGTATACGATTGTCGTGGGGACTTTTCGATCGCCTCTGTCGTCACTTCCGGGCCAGTCATTGACGATTTGTATGGGAATCCCGTGCCTCATCCAGGCCACACCTACAACGGGTCAGTTTACATCCAGTGATTGATAGATCGGTACTCGCCTGTGAAGGTCGTGCCAAGGTCTACAGAGACAGTCAAGTCTGGTTGCTCCTCCATTGCGAGTCTGCTCAAATCCTTCCTAAGAACAATCGAGGAAGATCGGGAGACGATCTGAAAGCCTTATTGCTGACAGCCTGACAAGGCTCGGAAGGGACCCATGCTATAGACCTGTTTTCAGGTATAAGAGCTGGAACTCGCGATATTGGTCTGTTAGACGTACCTCCAAGGGTGTGCGGGTCAAGTTGCAGCAGATCGGGCTGTGGCCTCAGCCTGATAATGAAACATGCATCTCGATGCTCCCTTGTGCTGAGTGGCTTGGCAAGGGGTTCCATTAGCTGAACTTCTGTGTAGAGAAACGTTGTGGTGATAATCAAATGGAAGTAGGGCTGATTTGCTGAGGCTTTGTTGGTGTTCAAAAGCAACGCCGGCCCTGAGAGCTTTTTTTCTAATACTCCCATCCGTTCTCTTGATCTCCTCTTCAAAACTCTCAACTGGTAATTCATCTTCTGTTTCTCGTGCCTGGGAGACTATTTATCTCTCCTTTAACCTTTTCATCCATTTCTTCACTACAAAGATGACTGTGGCAGGGGAACTGCTGACGGTAGTCATAGTAACATCTCCTACAGTTTTGATATATGTGACAGGAAACCAAAATATTACAACAAATGTTTACCAAGCAGAACTTATCTCACAACCTGCAATAACATTCTCCAGCGTTTTGACCGGGGCCAGGCCGGACGCACTGGCGACTGGGACAGAGTCACCAGCAACCAATATTCAGCCTTTGGCGTCCAGCATAGAAAGCGAAACATCGCTCACTGTGTCATTAAGAGATTCTGAGGATACAAAAGTAAAAGATAAAGCAATGAGGACAGAGACAGCCAGCCAGGCTGCAACGCCAGAACCGTCGTCAGATGGACTTAAAGGCGGCCCTGTTGCCGGAGTTGCCATTGGCTGTCTCGTTGCTGGCCTTGCTTTGGGAATCATAGCAGCTTTTCTACTTCTTCGAAGACGGCGAAGAGTCAAAGCAACAAATGAAGGATCTGTCGTGGCCGACCAAAAATACACGGAACCAAAAGATGGAACGCAAGTCATAGTTTCATCGTTGAGACAGGATACTGAACTCAACCAGTTTCTTCTTGAGGCAACTCCAGATAAGGAGATCCAAGCAGAATTGCGGTCGCTCTCCGAACTCATTTATCAACATGTCGAGAACTACTACCGCGGACCTCAAATTCAGGCAGACCCCGCTGAGGTGGCTCAGAGCCTTATTCACATTGGGTACGCAACAGAAGCATCAGGACTTCAGGCCGACACAGTGGCTGCCATTTGCCTTAACCCCAAGACTTCTCCAATCGGGCTCCGTCATGTTCTCTCGCATGTCATCTTTCGGAACCTCGATTTCAGTTCCAGCAGCAGCTTGTCCATGCTTCCACTAGCAGTAGCAGCATTGGCACAAGGAAGCCACTCAGCCGAAAATGCAAACAGTCCTGGTAAGATCTTCCCACATTAGTCCAGAGCCATCCTGGAGAAGCAGCTAATAATACTTCCAGCAATTTCCCTCGCACGCTCAAGATGGCGAAGTCTCTCTGCTCTGCTTCTCCATCCCAATCCTGATGAGAGAACACCACTTCCGGTGTCAGTGACAGAAGCTTCTCCTAAGGCTCTATCTCTAGCAAATGAGCTCAATGTGTTTTTGAGACTCTTCGTTGCACAGGATAATGCTAGTCAACAGGATCAGATGAACCATCTGCAGGCTGTCATCCTCGAGTGTACCAAATTGGGCTATGCCGTCCTGTCACAGCCGAGTGACTGGAGCTTTCTTTTTAGCAACAATCCCTCCGTTACAAAAGGCCGTAGGATCGTGGTGTGTCCTGGTTTGGAGAGGCTCAGCGATAATGACGGAACGAGGTATAGATCGCCGAAAGAGGTGGTAGCTCCAGAGATGATGCCTCTGTGAGGGTGAAGAGGCCAAGGAGACTCATTTGTTGCATCCTGTCGGTCATTGGCTTTTATTGATTGGGGGATTGTTCTGCGCGAGTTGTTGAACGCTTGATATGTGGTCTTTCATTACATAACTCATTTTCTTGGCCACTTTCACGATTGTCGATCATAATGGGTCGACACTTACACCTATACATAAGTGTTATATACATATCAACATAAACATCACTCTGAATGAGAACAAAAAGGTTTGACTTCCCTGCTGCCAACTCGTCTTCCGCTGTCATCGTTATTCTGCTCGGTGGCTGCCTGCATGCGCCTGAACCAATTTCACATCCAATACCACCAACAGTGTGATTGATGTGAAATACCGAAGGATTGCATGCGACTATTGATTTGTCTTGCTTGGATTGTTCTGAGTGGTTGTTAGTTGGGTTTTTTTCTCACAGCCTGCTTTTGAATATGCAAGCCACATGCCTTTGATATCACCTCAGGTTTCAGCTCTGAGCATGGCTAGGGGAGGTAAGAAACTTAGGACCTTGATCCAAACTGACAAAAAGATTTAGATAGGCATATACAAAATTTAGGTGAATTTAGGTAACTTGAGGCTAGTTTATTTTGTTACCGTGACTGATTGTCCGAAGTCTTCTTGCTCCCGGAGGGCATGGGTCTGAGGGATATGATAGTCGATGGGCAGAGTGCAAATCGGACAGACTCACATCACAGCCTGGTCTTGTTTCCTCTTGTCTTATCCAAGCGGGGAAGGCTGATACGAGGATTATCGTCTAGCATTTCCGCTTGCAGCTCGATAAGGACTAATCAACAACTGGACAACAGCTCACGTATTTCTCTCCTCAATAAGATATCAGACTACTAAACTCTATGAAATTGTTTTGTTCAAAGAACACACTATCCACCTAATTCAAAATGCCTAACCCTCTTAAGGCAATGCACGTCAGTTTCAATCTTTTGACGTGGGCTCTCGACCATGATCAAGTCCCCAACGATATCCGTCGCAGTCTCGAACTCGTCCGAACATGCGACTCAGATCTTCAACACCTCATTGAACTACGTAACGAGTGCCTCCCTCTTCTTCAGCGCCGGCCAAAGGTTCTTGACCGTGTACACACCATCATTGAATCAGCTCAAAGAGGACTTCAAGAAGTTTGCGAGATCGTAGAAAGATGTCGCCCAGAAGCAGATAGAGGTGGCAAGACAACCTTTTCGAAGCGTATGGCATGGGTTCTTGTTGATGCTAGCGAGTTTAAGAGTCAGGAGCCTATTATCAGTCGACATCATGCTGCTGTGCTCGCAGAGTTGAACTTTTTAAGACAGATTGCTCTTTTGGCTCCTATTTCTGAACCTGTGGCGATTAAGGAGAAGTGTGGTGTGAACGAGGACGCTACGGTATTTGACAATATTGCTCTCCTGGGCGATTTCCTTGGTGATGCAATAGGTAAATTGAAGAATCTCTTATCCTAAATGTTTTCCATCGGATGATCTAATGTGTTTGATGCTATAGCTCCTACAAGGACACGAACACCGGTCTTTCAGCCTATGACTCCCCCAACGCCAACCATAGTTTTGAACGCAAACAAAGAATCTCCAACACCATCAGCAACTCCATCTTTACTCCAAGTCACTCAATCACTTCATAGGTCGATGAGCTCGCAGACAATGCATCTAGAACATGCTCCTGAATCACTTCCAGAACTTGCTCCGGTCAATATGACTAGCGCAGCTGCACCCAAGTCATTCACTTCAAGTTCCACGTATGATAATGAGGCTTTGGCAGGACTGAGTTTACTTCTTGGAGATCCTCTTGACTGGAAACACTCACCATCTCCAGCGCCTTCTAGCAATGATGTACTAAATCGACCCGTTACGGCACGGTCTCAAGGATTCTCCAGGCAATTCTCTAAAAGTGATCTTGATCAATGTCCTGCCCTCCATAGCCCCTACGATAGTGTCTCTGACCTGAGTCAAACTAGCGAGCAAGCAAACCTTGACTACAATCCTTCACACCTATTGTCAAGCATCTCAAGCCCCTATCGTCATCGCCACTCGTTTTCAAGGCTGCCAATTGCCTCACGATCAGTATCCCAGCTCCAATATGCTCCCTCCAGTCACTATCCTGGGCAACTGAGATGGTCAAACTCTTCTTCTACAACAATATCTTCCATCTCGTCAGGTTTAACGAGACCTGATCATACTTGGATACCGCCAATAGCGGAGCTTGATAGTTCGCCGCATCATATGGTTCCGATTGTGGGTGCCTTGGACCATCCCGACCGAGTCAGAGAAGGGTCAGGGGACCAAAAACTGGCTATTAAAATAAATACAACACCTGTTGAATTACCAGCAGAAGAAACACCAGTCAGGAACACAAATCCACACCATCAGGCTCCTCGTCCATGGTCTAGCGGACAAGGGCGGGCCATCAGTCAGCTAATATCAACATCAAATCAGCAACAAAGGCGAAAACCAACCACCAACCAGGGAAACGAAGTATCAAAGGATCACGATTTCACGCAAAACTACACGACTTGGTAGATGTGTTTCTGTGTAAAGGTCTATAAAGCTGACGCGGATAGGCGGATAGGCAACCTCAGGGCTAATGGGAGGGTAGGGTTATAAAATACTTGCTCAGGGATTTCTTGAATAAAGTATGCCCTTGAGGTGTTGAATGAGAGTTTCGAGCAGATACGTTGCCTGTGATAAGTGGATCTGGCACAGTTGAGGAGGCAACAGTTTGAGTATTAGCAGAACCAAGGGTATTTCATCACATAGTGACAAAGGTATGCGAATACAGAGTTGCAGGCTTACTACTATGTATTGTGTGTGTTGTTATCACTCATCTAATAAGGTTAGGAGGCCAGTCTATTAGGCATGTGCAAAATGTCACTCGCGTTCATGGAAACATCAATCGAAATATGTGCAACTGTTTATTATTGTCTTATGCATCCTGTTGAAGAAGCATTCCATCACTGCCTATTAGAACCAAAACTATTTTCTCCTAGCAAATTCTGCCTGTTCCAGTAGCTCAGGATGTTGCAAAACATATCATTCTCTTACACACAAACTCGAAACTCCAATTTATAATAGGAAGCATAGAAACCAATCAGCAACGCACGAAGGTTAAAATAAAATCACACCCAGATCCTTAATTTCGCAAGCGTGTGACAATGATTTGTCTTGATAATACATGTCCATAGACAATTCCCATTCCTCCTCGCACGTCAAGACATATTTCCCATAACCTTGTACCACATCCTATTCGTGGGTGGTCTCAAAATCGTGTCTTGCAGCACGCCCATTCGGCATCGTCTCTCGTCTCGAGAGATCGGCCTTCTGTGTGGCCCCTCAGTCTATATGTAAAAATGAGATGCGTTCCCCGCTTCGCTTCATCGTTCCAGTTCATGGTACTTCTGAGTCTCGGTCGAGAGGCCTCTGTTTCCAGTGGCCATCGTGTCAATTGTCTTGCAACTCTTCATACCATGAATCCGACTATGTCGTGAATCGAATAAAGCGTTGCGGTACAATGTCGTCGGTGTCGTCAGTGCCGTCCCATGTCAGGCCTGAGAGACCGAAATTATAACCGATCGCTCAGTGTTTTCAAATAAACAAAAATCATTTCCGGAACTCCGATGCTGATGCCCTTTACCGTCTTTGATCTTACCATCTTCGTGTCGAAGGATATAGTCGACATATGTACATTTATTCGATAACTCAGTCCTCAATAGTCCGCGATGAACCAGGCGAATTCGAGGTTTCCTATACCATCGAGCTAAGAACGCTTATACTGAGAATCATAATGAGTAGACCAATAGTGACAACTATCAGCAGTGCAAATGAGAACCAACCCAATACCATGGCGCTGGTACCCACACCACTCTTGACAGCTCCGTTTCCGAAATCCTGGGCTATAACCGAGGCGGCCACAGACGCTGTGTGTTGCCATAGTACAGATACGAGGACGAAGATGGCTGAGATGAAGATCAGGGCAAGGGCTATCTGAGAGACGGGGCGAGACGGGAAAGGCTTGACTTCACGGTCAGAACCCTCAGAGTCAGTCTCCTCGTGCCATCCTGGGAAGGTTGCGAGAAGGAGAAGACAGACAAAGGCGAAGATGATGGCAATGATACTGAAAATTATGTTAGTGAGCTTCAATTGGATACGCACAGAAACAAAACTCACATGAGATACGGGAATACAATCATATCCTTGAACTGAGCAGCCAGCCAGATGAGGTTGAGAGGATCTTGGTCCACGTCAACCTCCTTAGCCAGGGCAGTTGCATTGTTGCTGCATAGCCAAGAGCCTCCATCGGGGTTGATACAGATACCAAAGTAACCAACGCGAGCCTGCAGTGATGCATCACCTGCGATGTTCTCGATAGCTGAGTGAAGATTGTAGTCGACCTGGGCTGTATCGGGCACTGCTGTGTAGCCCTTGTAGTAGATAGATAGCAGGAAAATGTCGGGGATGAGTGGCGAAGACGATGAACAGCCAGCGAGAAGGAGTGCTTGCTTTGGTTAGAATATTGTCTCATCGGAGAGGGGGGGGTTAAAGCAACTTACATAATAGAATAATGGCGATGGCAATGAGAATCATCAACACATGGTGATAACCGAGGAATGGAACAAAGCCTAGTTGAATTACAGTGTTAGAAATGGTGCCGAGATAGACTGAGACATTGTATGGATGCCTCGAGTCCAGAGGATCACTTACGATACCAGCCGACCTGGACCTTCTGCCTTCTAGAGGACGAGCTGCTGCTACTGCTCGTCCCAGAACCCATAGTGAATGATGTTGATCCTGCACTCCTTCAAGGTTTTGGCTGTTGAAGCAGCGACAGGAAACAACTGAGTTGTTTGGGCTCGTCTCCCAGTCTGGGAGTAACGAACGAATTGCGCAAGACTACTATGGCCTGGTTTCCTTGCTCTTTCTGTTACCACTTGGTTTCGTAACACTGCAGAAGCGACCCTTTGTGCTTTGATCGGACCTCAACTTCCTCCACTGGATCAGTCAATCTGTCTCGGGAACGGCCGGTTCTTGTTGAGGTGAATGAACAATGGAATGCGGACGGGAGGGATCGATGTCTCGGTAGACAGTCGACGCTGGAATGTACGTGGGTTCAAGACGGCGGTTGATGGCAACGAGCGAAGGTCGGGCCCTGTAATGGTGAGATCTTGTAATGGAGGTTAAGTCAAGTTAAGTCAAGTTGATAATTGGCAACGATTAATCAAGAGCCTTGAAGATCAGTTCTCACGTTCTGCAAACGAGGGTGAAGACTTATTGGTTTTGTTAGAGAATCTCCGGAGAAAGGAGGAAAGGAAAGGAGAGGAGCGGTCAGTCAGTCAATTAGTCGGAGTAGTCTCGTATACCAATACCAGACAAATTGGGCAGATATTCGATGGCTGGGAAAGACTTGGGACAATTACCAACCTCTGGACTTTTTGGTGGGTGATGCAGAGGTGTAGTGCCCAGCCACCTATTTACTCGCGTTGGCCTGGCGACGGTGACGTTTTATATGTGGAGCCACAGTTGCCAACTGGAAGAACTCTAGACAAGCCAGGGGCTTCTTTCAGCACCGGGCAACCCGCTAACCGGCACCGCAGAAGGAAGGAGAAGCCTAGGTGTGACCGGGCGCTAAACTGCAAGGGGTAAGGTACTATTGGACCTGCAGCAGCGCAGACTTGAGCAACTTCCTGGTCTTGATCCCTGAACCCTCGGATCTACGATCTTACATAGCGCTTCGCCGCAAAATCAACGCGTTTCTATACGACCGACTGCGACCTTGATTTGAGCTCGACCCTAGCAGCTCGTCAGCGCCCAGATTTGCCAAGTGCGCCAAGGATAGAAGTTATGGCGGGACCTCTCGCAGCTTAATGCAGTTGTCATGACGATTTGGCGCCGTTTCAGATGAGATATGGGTTATCTGGATTCATCCGTACTTTATCGGAGCATCCATTAATACCATCCTTTCATAGGTGCTCATTGCTCCTTCTGGACTGATCGCACTGATATTGATAGCACAATTGACAAATGGCCATGTTGTATCGCATGGTTGCTCATCCTCCTTTGACGCCTCGATCTATCGTGTTCAGGCGGATTCTGTAGCTGAGATGTATCTCTCTCGCTAATCCTATCTGGAACCTGGTCTCGAATTACCTACCCCGTTTACCCCGAGTAAGCGAGCATTGAGTTGAAACTCCCCGACTTTTGGCCATGGAGCCTTTTCTCCCTGGCTCAACCCAAAATCTCATAATCCACTCTTCCGGGACCAACGAGGCTCTCCTAGCAGCCCTAGAAAGCAACATCTGTTAAAGGAGAGTCAGGGCCTCTAATTAATATACTATCACAATTGGTCGATGTTTAGGCTCCATCAATACTAACTCATCTGAAGCTGTTTTTGAGATTATCTTTTCTTGCGCCCACCGGTAACACTCCCCATGGTGAAGACTAAATGTGAGCTCCGTCAATTTACTGTTGTCCCAGAGTGTTTATCTAGCGTTTACCTATTCCATAAATTGCACGGGTGAATCGGAATTCACATGAAATAAAAAATTGCTTGCCTCAAAGTCTGACGACGACCACCCTCTTAATAGCACAAGATCAACATAATGAGTGAACACTTTCCGTCATAACCGTGAGTTTGCTCCCGATAAAGCCGTCGAATTCATCATGACAGCACTGATGAGAAGCCCAGCCACCCGACTAATTTTCCAAACTTGGCGTTCAGCCACCGCAAATTTCAGTTCTTTTTTCATCTGATGGTAATTGACTTTAATTACGACTCTCTTTGATGAAGTCGGTGTCGAATGTCTTGGGCCCTTCTTTCTCCGCCCGGACTCTTCTCTGCATCCTGTGCCTAGGTATGATCGGAAATTCATTTGAGCTTCCAGAAGCAGTTGTATCTAGTCGAAATATGTAGTTACCGAGTATAGTGGGGCATAGGCCCCGCGGCTTTCAAGAGTTCGGAGCTACGTTGCGCTATGGTTCATGGAGACCAACACACAACCAATATATTCAACATGGCGGCTGTAGTGGCGAACAGCCAAGGAACATCACTTGATATTCGAGTCGAGGACTTTCTTGATGATAAGCTTCAGTCGACCGCTGACCTCGAAGATCTTGATACACTGATCGCAAATGTTGAGCTTCAACGTAACCAGCTCCAGTCGCAGCTAGATACAGCCGTGAAAGAGCTCGAGGAGACCCGACGCACTGCTGATGATCGTCAAGGCTCGCTTGCTACTCGCATAGAAGAGTTTCAAAGGCTCCAGGAGAGCATTGATCTTCGTGCTCAGATCTATGCCGCCTCGGATGCTCCAGATCAGGCCATTGAACGCCTCAAGTCACCCATGAACAAGATCAAGGCCGTTGAGCGCGCCCAGAGCTATCTTGATCTCTTACAAAATGCCGAAAAGTTCCGAGCTGAAGCGAGGTCATTTTTGCCTCAGAACCCCAAAGCTGCATTGGGGCCATACATTAAGTTGAAACAACATGTTCAAAAGTTGCAGGGCTTGCCTGGCCAAGAGGGTCTGCACCTCGTTGCATATGCCGAAAACGTGACCGCTTCCCTTTGGGATGAGATCAAGTCTACCATGTCCGGGGAGCTTGAAGCAGTTCTGAAGCAGAGGAAATGGCCCAAGATTGACATTCAACTGCAGATGGACGAGGAATGGATCAATTGCATCGAGAAGCTCATCGATCTTCAAAAGCCAGAGATAACGCACACCGATAAACTTGTTGCGCTACTACCTTTCGAAATCATGACTTCCATTTTTGTCTCCGAGTTCCGTTTCCATTTCCTCAGCGACAAACCAACAAGTGGCGCCCAGGCGTTTGGAACACATTGTCTCCCATGGTTTATCGCTCTTGTGGAGAAGTGGGAAGACTTCTTCCGGGATAATTTAGGCTATCTGCTCGCAGAAAAATTCCAGGACACCGATGTGGCGACCAACTTGGCTTACGTTGATCCCGTTTCTGCGTTCATCACCTCATTACTACCGGTGTTGAAAGAGAAAACCTCACTAGTCGCTCTTGAGGCTGTCAAGAGCCCCTCTTTCTTGAGTAGTTTTATGTCGCAACTTATGGCATTTGACGAAAATGTTCGTTACAAATTCAACTACGATGGCGGCGACGCTGAAAATGGATGGCCTGGCCTAACCGCATATATCCTAGATGACCATTTTGATACGTGGTTTAAGGCTGAGAAGGACTTTGCTCTTGAGAGATACCATACAATCATGGAGTCACAAGACGCTCGTAATATCGATTATGATTATGCGCTCCAGGGCAAGATGAAGCCAACGTATGCTGCCGTGCGTGTCACTGATCTTCTACGTTCTGTGACAAGCCAGTACGAAAGGGTGCGTACGTTCAAGCACAAGATACGCTTCTTGATTGGTATTCAACTTGAAATCTTGGATGCTTACCATGATCGTCTTCGAGACTCACTCCAGGCTTATCAAAGCATGTCTACTACCTTTGGCCGCACTTTGGCCGCGAATAAGGAGGACCTAGCTCTTCTTGAGGGCACCGGTGCTTTCGAGGTGCTCTGCAAAGTAATTGGTAGTGCCGATCACGTTGTCAATACCCTAAAAGATTGGAGCAACGAAGAGGTATGCAGGCCGCCTAAGAACTGGGGTTTCAAGCTAACATCTTAGTTCTTTGTTTCTTTATGGGATGAACTTCAGACTCGAGCTTTGCATAGAGCTAGCCAAGGCAATAACATTACCAGTACCATGAGCTACGACGATGTGAAGGACCGCACGTCTGCAGCAGTAGGAGAGAAACATGAAGATGGTGCTCTTTTTGATGAGACGGCGAGTGCCTACAGCATGCGACGCAAGGCTGCCCAGGAACTTCTCGTTGGTGCCCTGGTCGAGTCTCATAACAAAGCTTTCCGTGCATACACTACCCGTGTTCAATGGACAACTGTTGGCGAGACAGCCATTCTTGGTAAGTCTGCATGCATTGGTGTCCCCCATATCGTCTAACGGAGTAGCAGATGAGCTGGCCATTACTCCAGAACTCGATGAGCCACTCCGTATCCTCCAACGCAACTTCGACTTTCTTGTCAAAGCTCTTTCCACTGCCGTGTTCCGCCGTGTGTGGCGTGAAGCCCTTGTCAAGCTCCAAGACCATTTATGGCAGAGTGTCCTCATGCGTCAGGCGTTCACCACATATGGTGCAACCCAATTCCGTCACGACGGCACTGCTTTGGTTTCTGTTATTGAACGCTATCTACCTAATGGCTCATCTATCCTTGAAAGCCTGACTGAGGGCATGCAGCTGCTGAGTCTTCCGGTTGAAGCGGGCGAGGCAGGTGGCTTGACACTCAAGCGAGCGAGCGATCGAGTCTTCACGGACAATGAAGAGGCACGCAAGGTGCTTGAGGAACTCCACCTTGAAAGTTTATCACCGCAAGGGGCGAGAAACATCCTCCAGCGCCGCGTAGAAAACAACGAGAACGTAGGGTGGTAGAGTGAATAGAATAACATTGGGTATATTATCATGCATCCGATACCTTTCTCTAAGGTCTATTGCCTGTACTTCACGTGTTGAACCTATTCGTAACTCTCTAATAACAGCAATTCCCGTTTTTGTTTTAGCCTTTGAGTCCCTTCTCGTTTTATTACAATCAAAGATCAAACCGGTTCCTCTCTCTCCGCGCCTTTCGCTTTTGTTTAGCTGTTAAGAGCTCGCATGGTCATCTCGACAACAATGAAAGTACCCGCGCTGACGGGCATAGCTCGCGCCAGAGTAGGTCCAATACCCTTCCAGAACCCAGCCGCTCCCTCAGCTCGCCAGGTCTTGACGAAGCAATCCCGCATAGTGGTGTACTTTTGGTTGGCACCGAAGCCATCGGTCTGCATCTTGCTCTTGACGACGTCGAACGGGTAACTGGAAAGCCAGAGGACTTCACCAGCAAGACCACCGTAGAGAGCAATCTTGTAAGCGGGTATATCCTTGCGATCGATCTTGTTGCGAGCAGCATCGGAGTTCATCATGTACTCAAAAGCAGTGAACCAAGAGCCGTAAGCGAAAGCCTCTCGCCAGATGGTAACGGCCTGACCGCGGTAGATGCCACTAAGAACACCATTGTGGACCCCAAGTTTACGAATGCAGTCGCCAGGGCCATCGTATAGACGACCAGCGCCGTGAGGTTGGCTCTGAAGACGGATACGGATATGTTCGATAGGGCCTGAGAGGACAGAGTTGGAAACACCTGCAAAGGCACCTGCGGCACCGTATTGAGGGTAAGACAGTTCAGCGCCGTTGTTGCGATCCTGGAACCAACGCTTCGCGGCGTTAAAAGCGCCAAATTGAACAGAAACACAAGCTCCGATACCGATGAGTGGTGTGAGTGTTCCCTTGTAGAAAGCGAGGGCGCCTTCGTTCTTGTAGATTGTGGTGGCGGCGTTAATGGCGGAGGAGTATTGTGTTGTGGTTTGAAGTCGGACTTTGACGATGTCAAAAGGTTGACCTAAGAATAGAATGTTAGCAATCGGTATGAATCTGCAGTGTTACGCAAGGATGCTCGTGACGACTTCATGGTGTAAGGTAAGCTTATCTTAAACTGGTCTCTTCTTTGTTGTCCAGCTCAAAGGATTGCTCTATTCCTTTACGCTAGACATTCCCCCAGGAATTGAATGAAAAGAATACCAAGACATACCGATCAAGACCTGCGCAATTCCACCAACAGCGCCAGAGAAAAGATCCTTGGCCGTCTCAATGGAAGGGCTCTGCTTGGCAGACTCTAACTCAAGAGCGTCCATCTTTTAAGTTTGGCGAGGTGATCAAAAAACGCCGTTGTCTTCCTTTCTCTTCAACTAGCAACGAACCTGTAATTAAACAACAGATGGGAAAGGAAAGTAGGTGAAGCTTGTCAGAGATAAGACAGTAAAAGGGAGAAAAAGATAAGAAACTCAAGCTTAGGGTGCGCGAAACGATATCGCAATCTGGGGTTGATTTATCGCGGAGGGCGTTCGGCAAATGACGTGCTAGCATTACAAAGCCGGTAACGGAGTCCGGGTTGTCGGTGTCGAGATACATCAGTACATAGGGAATTCGGTGAAGACCCCGTTAAATATTGCTACAAATCGTGTGTGAATCACATAATTCTGTACACTAAATGCGGATGTCCCTATCGGCATATCGTCCGGGAGACCGCTCCTCAGATGTACCTCTCTAACAATTTCATAACGGCAAGGTCACTTAAAAAGGTGCCACCGACTTCGGGCTAATACAAGCCGGAAGTCGGGATCTACGTTCTAGAACCGCGAGAAACCGATAGACAATTTACATGAGTACCTTTTAGGTAATTATCTATGTACACATGACCATATGTAAATAGCGTCATTCATTATTCCAAAATCATTATCTCGATCTATATATCAAGTAACACTATGATGTTTGTCCTCGTCCAATTCCCTGCTCCTCAGTATCGTCTGATGTCCTGCTTCTCGTCTTTCGCATCATTTTGCGCTTGCGCATGTTGCTCAATAGCCTCCTTGAGTTTTCCGACAACTTCAGGCTGGTTGCTGAAAGCAGTCATGAGTAAACTTTCTAGTTCAGCTTCCACCTTGGCGATTGGCTTTACTCCAGGCTTTCTGTTCTGTGAGTCGTTCATCAACGCGCCCCAGCGATGTGTGAAGTTGTAAATAGACTGTCGCAGCAACTCATCCAGCTGCTCATTCATATCCTCAACAGTCAAGGTTTTGGCTGTCACGGAGGGTGTCCCTCTAGACCATAGACCACCGCCGATGATGTTAGAAAAGAAACCAACCCAATTCTGAGGGCTAAGGGTATCCCAGATGTGAACAAAGTGCTGCATCGAAGCGCCATGACTTCGAATATCACCAATCTCTAATGAAACTAGCTCATTTTTTATTATGAGAAGGTTTTTCACCATAAAAAGATCGGGATCCGTGCCAGCCTTCAAAGATTGTATCCTTGCTTCTGCACGCTGGAGCACCTGAATAGTTTCTCGAACAATATTGAAAACAACTGAACTGTTTTTCGACTAGGCAACCGTCAGTCAAATGTCAAATCCAGAGACCGAGGCGAGAAAAAACTTACAGATCTTTCTTTAGGCATGCAATTCTCATACATACCTAGAAGCTTAATAGCTTGCTTGACTAGAGGATGAGCGTTTGATGACGCTACGCCACCAATAACAGCTCCGATCTTCAAGGAAGCGTCTTGAACAGGCGCTTTTGTGATTGTTTTTGTGACTTCGGCCTCAAAAACTATATCTGTCAAGGGCCACAAATGATGAGCAAGAAGTTGCGAGGTGTATTGCTTGCATTTGACGAAATACGGCGACTCCATATCATCGAAATCGGTTCCAAAATACTCGTTTGCTAACAAGCCCACCACGTTGCATATAGTTTCCAAAGGTGCAGTCTGTAGGACAGTTTGGAGATTGGTCACCAACGGCACCAAGTTGCCAGGATGAACAATGGTCGTATTGATTGGCTTAATCGCCTGAAAGACTGAGTCCGCGGCTTGTGTCCACACAGGCTCCACGTCAAAGAGTTTCATGAAAAGACTCTCTTCGTTGTACATGCGCTCAAAACATTGTTTGATAAAATTACGCGAAGCTGTCTCAGCCGAAAGGCTCTTGACTTCTTTGTTGAACTCTGCAATATCAGTTTGCGTCAATAATTTCAGATCTCGGTCTCGTGTCGTAAGATGGGTGTGAATGATGTTATTGGCCGTATTTGCGTAGGTTTCAAAGTGAGTGCAAGATTCGGTTCGTTGGCCGTATGAGTCGTATGCGCGGCGTATAATTCGGTGAACATTTGGGATCAAGCCATATGAATCCAGCATCATTTCTTGGAAGCGACCATAGGCAAGAGCATGACGAGCCGATTCGGATTTTGTGGCCATAATCTGTCGTCCTATTTCAGGGGATACTTTTTCCAATGTGGTCTTATAACCGTGCTCAAGAAGATGAAGGGCTTTTGTAAGGAGCGCAGTGTATCGAGCAAGGTAGGTATCACGGTCGCGGTAAGTCGGCTAACCGTATTAGCATATGGTCTTTAGGCAGCACATGGAGGTCTTACATGATTCTCCATAAACACGATACAGGCGTCAATGTTCTCGACCATTTCTCCAAAAGAGGCATCATCAACCAGTCGGCTGGCACCTGGTGCATTGAGACGTCTTGTTGCATTATCGAGGTACGCATAGTAATGAAGATCGGTTCCGACTTCGTCAGTCAGGGCTTCTAGCCTTCTTTGTTCTTGCAAGAGCTCTTCGCACTGCGATTGGAATGTTGATGTTTGCGCCTCGACAGAGCCGAACGAGTTGGATAGGGAGGTGAGCAGTTTTAGCGTCGCATTCGCATCTTCGATGAGCCCATCTAGATGACGCTCCGTCAAAGTGAGTTGGTCGCGGTATAGTCTAGTAGCAGTCAGAGTGGTTGGAAAAGAATTGCGATCTTCGCATAGTTAAGTATGCCTACAAGTACTCCTGCTGGCTAGCATCCAGCAATAGCGCGTCATACGAGTCAAAGCCAACAGTCTCATGTTTTTCAAGTTCGTGGCTAGACTCTGGGAGCATCAGAGCTTCCCACAATCTGCTGTGCTTATCGATCTTTTTGGGTCGTGGTCGTATGTCTTTGGACAGCTGCTCCTGGACCACGTGATAGAAGTCAGAGTAAGAATTGGCTCGCCGAAGGACAGCTGGTTCTGGTGGAGTATCAGTATCCTCGATTTCTTCGTAGATATTTGTCATTGACGTCGCTGTTTCGTGTGTTTGACCCGTTTCCTAAATCCATTTATGAGCTTCAACAATCATGGCGGGGTGCCATTTCGCCGGGAGCATACATTAGGCTGTTGGAGAAGAGACTCCTTGCGACGGTGTCCATAACTTTGACTGTGGGTACTAGAGTGACTCTTCTTACTGGCACCCAGATCGGGCATCAGCGTATACCAAGAGTCCTCATACATGGTCTCAATAAAGCTCCAGGTAGCTCAAGATCAAGGGTTCGCTAAAGCTACTGTAACTTAGAAGCCACGCAACAGGCGTTGAATGATAAAGTCGGAGCTAACGTCTCCGAACCGCCGATAGCGGGAGATGGTGGAGCATTGTCCGTGCACTGCGCTAAATGAAGACAAGTCCCTGCAGCATGTGGCGCGTGCTTAGATCTGTTCTGTGGCACAGTTCATCTCTCTGATAGACTAAGCCTGCCACAGCCCAAGAATTTTACTGACCGTTAATAACTTAGGTTAGCTACTGCGGGAGCTTCAGCTCTATGACCACAACATTTTCTCCTTCATCGAGAGGCAACATTAGGTTCAACTTTGGATACAATTTAGAATCTCTGAAAGAATATTTTATCTTTTTCGTTGAATCGGCTTATTCGTCTACAAGTTCTTTTTTTTTTTTTTAAGATGAACATCTCTCGAGCCACTCTTAGACGAGCTGTTGTTTACTCACAAGCTCGTCAGCCTCTCACAATATCTCGGCGCCAATGGGTTCGTTACACCCATGATTATGGCAGCGGATATTCCCAACCTCCTCCCAACCGCAGTGGTAAAATTATTGGATTTGCGGCTGTCTTTGGTCTTGCAGCTGCTGGAGCCTATTTCTATCCCACTTTGACTGGAAAATCTTCCTCACACGCTGAAGTCGAGAAGAAGGAAATTCCCACTAAGACTGAACTCGAGTTTGAGAAGCCTCGCAAGAAGGTCAAGACCAAGGAAGAGAACCGAGATCTTATCAGTTCTCAGCATCTTCAAGTCAAGAATAGTTGGGAGCATCCCGGAGTCTATGCTTGGGGCTCCAACGTTGGAAAAGTCATCGATCCAAATTCCAATGAAAAATATGTCAAAGCGCCTCGGAGGATTTCTTTCTTTGATGACAAAGTTCTCCGAGACCTCAAGTTGACATCCATATTCGGTGCAGCAGTCACTGAGAAGGGTGATTTGGTTCAATGGGGCCTTGGCTACAACCAGCAAGACCCTTCGCCCGTACCTACACTTACTGGCAAGGATATTGTCAAGATTGATGTATCGCTTGATCGAATTATTGCCCTGTCGCGCAACGGCAATGTCTATTCTATCCCTGCGTCTCACGATGATCAAGAAGGTGGCCTCAAGGAGGAACAGAAAAAGTCCTCCTGGTCTATCTGGGGATCTGGAGGTGCTCGAGAGAACATTCATTTCCGCACATTGACACCATCGGGCCTATCATATGGCGAAACCGTGAAGGATATCAGCAGCGGTCAGGAACATTGTCTTATGCTCACCTCCAAGGGACGTGTTTTCTCTGCTGCTGCTAGTGCCCTGGAGTTTCCCTCCAAGGGACAGATGGGTATTGCAGGTTTGAACTGGCACAACAGGCCTAAGGGGCCTTACGATCAGCCTCACGAAATTACAAGTCTGAAGGGCTTCGACGTTGCACAGATTGCGGCTGGTGATTACCACTCAGCTGTTCTTGATAAAACTGGACGTATCTTTGGATTTGGTGACAACTCATTCGGTCAGCTTGGAATCGATACCGACTTTGGCCTTTCGGTCTCCGACACCCCGGTGATGGTTCCGACTAACCTCTCCTACGCCGGCACTGGGCTTGTTCCAACGGTGACATCCATCGCGGCAGGCGGTAACAACACTTTCTTCACAGTAGATGCTAAATCTACGACAATTCCTGGCAATACGAAGGCCCTGGCCCCAGCGAGGAGGCTTCCTCCCGTGACTACAGACCTTTGGGCATGCGGTCAGGGAGTCTATGGAACATTGGGTACTGGTCGGTGGTCGCATGTCTCGCCCAAGCCCACCAAGGTGAAAGGTCTTTCGTCCCTGTTTGAGTTTGACGAGAAGACCAACAAGATGAGCCCCATTAAGCTCAAGTCTCTTTCGGTTGGAGCCACCCACTGTTCGGCCATCATGGACAACGTCACCGAAGTCTCAGTCACGGGTCAAGGCACTGAGAACGAGACCAACTGGGGAGCTGATGTCGTATTTTGGGGTGGCAATGAGCACTATCAGCTTGGCACCGGAAAACGAACCAACTTGAACGCTCCAGCATATATCGCTGCTCTGGATAGCCCGGCCGATGCTCGTAAGGAGGGTACACCGGACTTCCACCGGCTGTGCGTGACTCCTCGCAAAACAATTCGCCTAGACGGTGGAAAGGGCCGAAAGGTCACTCTGGAACAAAAGGTTGAATGTGGCAAGTATGTAACTGGCATCTACTCTGCCGTGTAAAATGTAAAGAAGACAATTTGTAGGATCAAGCTCGCTTCACTGTATTATAGGAGATGGGTAATCGTGTATCTACGAGGACATGATTGGGCGTTAGGGGATGGAATCCTTTAGTTATAATTCAATTGTTGTATCCAACTCAGGAAGGAGATGCATGTAACATGAGGAACCAGCTCAGCTGGCCTCTTTAAATGGCAATCCATATCTGAATGACGAAGCAGTGGACCGAAACAGTCACAAGGGTGTCTCACATTACTTATGGAATGAAACATAGAAACACAGGAATAACACGAAAGTTGAAACACTAAAGAAACATGGTTTAGGATAGGTTTTTCCATCAATAAATGTTACGAATGAGAAGTGCTGGTTCTATCGAACTTTCATGCATCCCTATGTCAATTTGACTTACCCAATCATCGTCTGAACCCGGACGGATCCATGGATATCTATCTGCACTTACACAGGCACCCCTGGATACTAATTTAGCGGGAACTTGTAGATGATACGAGGATGCTCCTGTTGATCAAATCAAGGCCACGCAAGCGAATACCGCTAAGTAAGTCACAATCGGGAATAGAACAAAATGCGACACAGATCGTGGAGGAACAAAGTGGATGATTTATACAGGGAGTTGGTTATCGGGATGATACCTCCATATTCCACGTCATTAAATCAACATGATGGGCCACGAGACTAAAATAGAAATTGGATCTTTCGACAACCAACAGAACAGCGGCCACGCAGCTAAAATTATACATACAGTGGCGAGCCACTGCCACTACAGAAAAAGAGATTTTACTAGACCAGATACAAGTGCACTAACGACCTTGCAAACTATTGACTCGAGGTTGGTCTCAAGAACTAGGTAGTTTGGGTGCGTGATCAGTGACTGAACCGCAGGATCGGGCATAAATAATAAGCACGTGTCCGAACAATGGATGAAATCTGTTAATTATCACGTCTGGGTTATTGCTTGCAGATCACTTAATTAATGGCCTGCATTCTACCCGTAACGAGGCACAGGCAAGGTACTCCCGATATGGATATAAGTTACTTCAACGTGCGTGTGATAGGTAAGGTACCTACTAGTAGTGGAGGTAAGATACCTACCAGATATTCTTGGAACAGGCTTGTCCTTCCCCACGTTAACTGACGTCTGACTTTGAATTTCAAGTTTGTAATTTTCATGTTACTCGTGATATTTGGTTGATTTGGAGCTGTTGTTCTGCTCTTACAGCTGTTGCTGTCAATCAAGAGCCTGCCTTCCTCGTGCTCACTCCTTTTTACCTTTTACCTGTATTTTAACACTTGACCACAGTACACCTTCCTCTCTGTCTCCTCTAACTCTTACACCCTCAATCTTTCCGTTTGCGGTATCACCTCCACTCACGTCTTCTCCTTCTCCTCTCTTTTCACATCGACTTCAACTTGTTTGCTATTCTAATTCCTCCTCTTCTTAACATATAACCCTTATACCCTTCGCCTCTTTTCACGATTCCGCCACTATCAAACGCTTTCGCCATCGACTGCGCCAGCGCCCCTCTATACATAGTAAACCACGCGGATCCGATCCCTGCCTGACCTCCACCAGCCAAGAGGGCCCGACGCTATTCCTCTTCTTACACTCAAATCTCCGTCGCCTTGGCTTCTTATACCTGGACCTCGCTTTTGTTCAAGCCTCTGGTGAAAACTGCGACGAGCCCCAACCTCAAGCGCAACTTCTCCTTGGGGTTCTCACGCCTGGCTTTACCTATCCCTGACGCCATGGACAGGATCCCCAAGTTCAGGCGCAAACCAAAGAACCCCACGATTCAGACCTCCGTCGAGCGCTCCAGCAGTGATACTGTTGATAGTATCGCCAGTACCGACCTACAAACTGCAACACTTCAGTCACAACAACAGGACGGACAGCAAGTCCTACCACAAAAGTCTAAGTTCTCAAAGAGGGCGGCATTACGAAATTTTCGTTTGCGCGGCTCCACAAAGAGAGCGCGCGACAGCCCACCCGTCGAGCTGCCTTCCAGTCCTCCACCGGCCGTCGTGAGCCACGACGGTGTCAAGAGTCGGCCCGTCACGGCTGAAGACGATACGCTGGCTAATCCGAAGGGGCCGGGACCCCGAATTCCTGCTTTTTTAGAATCTTCAGGGCACGGTATACAACGTCCAAACGCGATGAACTAGCGCATTAGTCCAGACTGACATTTCATAGATCTTGACTTCAAGTTCCAGGAGTTGACATGGGCCGAACGAGATCGAGTCCTAGAGGGTACAAAGAATGAGGGCGTTGAAGACTTTAAATGGGGGACTTTTAAGCAGGTTGACGCCCAGGAGAAAGGTGTAATGGATCGCTACATCAATATCAAGCCTTGGAATCACAATCGAGTCAGACTTCAGGTTCCTGAGGATGAGCTTGACTATGTAAACGCTTCCGAGATCACTCTTACCTCGACCTCCGATCCGAACCGTGAACCGTTACGATACATCGCTATGCAAGGGCCAACACAGCCATCAATCGACTATGTCTGGCGCATGATTGCCGAGCAAATGTCCTCCCCCGCTGTCATCGTACAGCTGACAACCATGGCAGAAGGTGGAGTTGTCAAATGTCATCAATACTTTCCCGATAATCAAGATCACCCTACCTGGACCCTGAACGAACATGATGCGTGGAATGATGACTGGCAGGCCCAGATCACGTACGATTCTTACGAGGAGCTTGCTGATGGCGCTATTGAGAAGCGAAAGTTGCTCATGCAACTGAAGGATGAAGAAGAGCCACGAATCGTGTGGCACCTTTTGTATAGGCGATGGCCGGACTTTGGGGTGCCTGAACTCGAAGATCTCGATGGTTTCTTTGAACTCATGCGGCTTTCCCGCGAATTGAGCGCCCCCAAGAATCCGCGAATAATTCATTGTAGTGCTGGTGTTGGTCGAACTGGCACTTTTATCACGCTCGAGCATCTAATGCGCGAGCTAGAACTGGGCACATTTGAGAAGTACGACGAACCAGAAGAAGGACCGGATCTCATATTCGAGACGGTCGATCATCTCCGACAGCAGCGCGTGGGCATGGTTCAAGGTCGTCCCCAGTTCATTTTCATTTACCAAGTTATGCGAAAACTATGGCAAGACAAATATGGAGTCGATGAAGAGAGCAATGAGCCTGCAGCTAAGAGGCTGGAAGTCGGCGATCCATTCATAGATGACTCGGTATCCGACTTGACGCAAGCCAACCACTAGCATCGGTACTCCGAAATGATTGCGGTGTGATAATGGGTTCTGTTTATCTGGCGTTACTTGCGACGATTGGGTGGAGTTGATGGGAATGCATCTGGGTAGGGCCGGAGCATGATAACTGTGGTCACTTAATGTTATGGTTTGAGGATGGATTACAGCCTGTGTCGGATATTTGTGCTGGAGAGGACGCCGATGGCCGAGTGCTACCCCATTCTGGGTCAATCGGGTGCATAATCTGCTTTGTGCCAGTGTATGATCAACCAAGGCGCGGAAGGGGATTCGAGGGTTTACGATAAGCAAACATAGAGCTCGCATCTCATAATGGGGAGATGACGACGGTACAGGAATAACCAAGTCAAGGTAAAGTGACTTGGGGGAGGTTTATAGTATAAATGATACCAGGCACGCGAACAAGGGGTTGGTTGCATAAGCATTATTATCATATATCAGATCACCTTAAGAGGCGACAAGACATTTCGCATAACAGTCGAGATTAGGCAATGTCCCAAAGGTACCTTATGGGGAAACGTCCTGTATATCCTAGTTTTCTTCTCAAGACTCAAATCTACCCTAAGTTGGGAAACACCATTGTAATCTTGCTGTCAATCTAAAGTAGCTGCGGCCGTGTGCCAAAGTTGTACTGTATAAATCAACTTCATTACCACAATACGCTTCATTGAATTTGCCAATAAATATCTCGTAAAATAGACAAATAGAAACATTTTTTAGAAAGCCCAAAACACAACAACTATGCGCTAATGACCAGCGTCACAGTCTCCTTCTCTTTTTCAGTGACAGTGGCAGTAGCCTGATCCTTTTCTGTGACTGTCACTGTGAAGTAGACAGACACAGTTGGAGTGCCGTCGACAACGATGGTTGTAGCGTGAGCATCATCCCCTGCACGAGTTCCGGCAGCAGGTTTCTTCTCATCCTTTTTGCCTTCATTGTCGGCTTTAGCTTCTGTAGCGGCGGGAGATGGAGCATCAGTTGGCTTGTCGGGAATGGGAATGAGGACTACTGATGTAGGCTTGTCATCATCATGACCATCTTTACCCTTGTCGTTACCGTCCTTGTCTTTGTTATCATCATCACCAGGTGAAGCAGTGGGTTTGGCCTCATCAGGCTTCTTGATGGACTTCGTCAAGGTTGTTCCTCCTGGGAGAGAAACAGATGTGATGCTTTGTTCAGCGGTAGGGGCAGAAGTGGGAGGGAGATCTTCGTATGCTTTTGTAGGTTGAGGAAGTGAAGGCTCTGCGGGGTTTGTCTGAATAGGTTTCTCCGCTGGTGGCTGTGTGGAAGGCTGTTCTTGAGCTGGTTGACTAGGTTGCTGAGGACTTGGCTGGGTGGGCTGCTCTGGCACAGCCTGTGACTGCGAAGGTTGATGGTAAGCAGGCTGAGAAGGCTGTTGGTCTACCGGCTGAGTTGGTTGAGTTGGTTGTGCTGGCTTCTCTTGAGCAGGTTGACTCGGCTGGTCCCTGGTAGGCTCGCTAGTTGGCTCAGGTGTTGCACTGTCGTCGACAGTAATGATAGTCGTGACGGTGACCACAGGGACTTCAGGTTTCTTCTCCGCGACCGAGGTAGTTGTAGGTTGCTCCTTGTCTCCCTTGCCGGGTACAGTGTTGTCCTCATCACTGCTTGGAGTTCCACCAAGAATCTTGGCTGCAGTTGCAGGATCTTCGCAGACAATCTTGATACCGCCCTCATAGTTGTACAAAGGAAGGGCGAAACACTTTTCGCCTTCGGTAGCACAGGGTGTAAGTTGAAACTTGCCGGTATCATCACATACACCAGTTTGTCCGTTAATGCAGGCAGCCTGACCCCTCTTACACGAAGACTCAGGTGTGAGCTTGGCAAATTCCTCGTTATATGTGCGAGCATCAACGACATTGCTGGCGTATGCAGAAGCAGGAATAACACTTGTTCCTGTGGGAACACCAGGGTTGATAGTTGGCACGCCATTGGCTGATGTACCTGAGGGAACTACCTTGGGCGCAGAAGTCGTCTCAGGGGATGAGGGGGGAGAGACGATGACAGTACTGGTGGGCGGCGCAGGAGGAGCTGCAGGCTGTGTATTGGAGTCAGGGGCAGGGTATTGGATCCGGCCATTTGAAGGAACGGGAGCTGGCTGCTGAACTGCTGAAGTGTCTATAGGTGCCTCTGGTTGTTGGGCCTGAGACGTAGCTGGGCTCTCAGGTTGAGGTTGAGCTGGTGCAGTAGTAGCAGCTGGAGCATCAGACTTTTGGTCACCAGGATTCTGCACAGGGGCATAAGGCTGTTGGACTTCAGATGTGGGAGCGGGATTGATAGGCTGGGAAGGTCCAGAAACTGGGGCCTGGCTCTCGGGCTGAGTAGCCTCTGAACTTGGAGCAGGCTGGGTTTGAACATCAGATGTAGTCTGGAACTGAGGATCTTTAGGCTGAACTACAGACACGATTCGAGTTGTACCAGCAGGAGACGAAGTCTCTGGTGAAGAGGTCTCCTTAGCAGGTCCTTCAGATCTAGTAGGAGGCTTGGGATACACGCGAGTAGGGTGCTTGGGGTTGATTGGGAAAGCCGTATCAGAAGGAGCTTTTGTAGTAAGGTACCCAGTGGGGGTTGGCTGATACGCGAAGGTCGTTGTTTCTTCCTCGGCAGCTGAAGTCGCAGGTTGCTCGTTTCCGGGATGAGCTGTAGAAGTGGCAGAGGGAGCTGCAGGGGCAGTGGTCTCTTCAACGGCGCTTGGCTTAGTCTTTTCCCCATTTGAAGGTTGAAGTGAACCAAGGTCGAGAGTAGACGAGAGATCCTGAGTGCCAGTATTTTCTGGTTTCTGAGCTGCTTCGGTTGTAGAGACCCCAGGCACTACAGTCGTCACATCGTTGACAGGCTCAGATGTCGGTGCTTCGTCTGAGGAGGTGGGGACCTCTTTAGTAACTGATGGAGTCTTGGAGATAACTGCAGTGTCATTGGGAGGCTCATAGTGAGGCATATCGGCAGAAGTTGGCTTTTCAGCCTCAGATGTTGGATCCTTGGGCACGATAGATGTTGTGAGAATGGATGCAGAAGGGTTGCGAGTAAAGGTTGGTTTGTCTCCAGGCTCTTGAGTCAGTTCTTGAGCATCCGTCGTCGGCTCAGGAGTATCGCTGGTGGACTGAACAGGAATAACCTCAACAGGCTCGGGCAGACCAGAGTAAGGGCTCTTTTTCCTGTCATCGCCTTGGTTTTCTGAGAGTAACGGATTCGGATTAGGTGTTGAGTTAAGTGTCTCGAAAACAGGTCGAGGTGTAGTCTGATCGCCATTGCCATTGCTATGATAGATTGTTAGATATAAGTCCTCATGGTCTGTCTTTAGATGATTCATACCCGTATCCGTCGTGAGCTATAGTGGGAGCCTGTGAGTTTTTCATTCTAACGTCGAGAAAAGCGCCAGGGTTTCTTTTTCCTCTATCACCAGAGTTAGATCTATAATCTGAAGAGGTGCTATTAATATCTCCATACATTCTACCAGTCCACATAGGGCCAGCCTGCGCGGACTGGGCAGTTAAAAGGAGTGAGAAGGCCACGGCGAGACTTGATCTATTACACCGCATCGTGAAGAGTATGCCGGAAAGAAAATAGACTTTCTAAATGAGAAAGAGTGTGCTCGTTAAATCGAAAAGATTCTTTTGTTTGTATCGTTCGTCGGTTCGTGAATCAAAGTTGTGCAAGTCGTTTGAAATGATTGATAGTAGCAAGACAATAATGTACGAGTTAGTCGGTCGCTTCCTTCCAACTTCGGGCTGATTAAGAGTAAATAGAGATTGTCTCAAACAAAAAAAAAAAAAAAAAAGGGGGTAGTCACTTGTTCAGTGCCTTGATGCTGAGACACACAAACTGTGAAGACAAGGAAGCTTGTTCGCAGAATGGCAAAGGGGACAAAAGACGGAACAATAGAAGAAGAACAAAGCGTTGAATGAAAGGAAGAGATGGAGTACGAAAGAGAGTCACACGGAACAGAGATAGGAAATACTTGACAAAGGAAAAAGAGGAAAGGGGAAAAGACGAGAGTGATCGGAGTGAGAGAGTGTATATCGTATGCCGAGCAGAGTGAAACCATTCAGACAAAGTTGGGATAGGTAGTGGTATCACTCTTTTAATGTATATGCAGTACCTCCCCCAAGAATCACTTATATCCAATTAGCGCCAGCAGAAGAAGACAAATCGCCTCACAAAAGTCTCATCTCGTATCGGATCTCATATTTTCATGGCCCATGGAGTCTCTTGCTTGAACCATGAATAGCCCTGTTTTACCCTATCCTGTCCCTAGTCAAGCCTGAGTGTCAACAGGCGCCCAACCCAAGACCGCAGTAGATACCATGTAAACCATTCAAAGAAAATATCTGAAAACCCTCAGCCAATCAAGCTTGTCTCGTCGTTGTCCAGTTGTATTGTTAATGACTGGCTCTAAGCGCTCTGTTTCAACAGGTTATTCGCGGCCGATCTCTATTGGCGGTACACACTCCACAGCGGCCGGGACCTAGCTGCCAATTGCTTTTCCCCCACTAAACCGACCTGTGGCTTTGTAGAGTTTTAGTGCTTCTTACAGGGGTTCGCGATGACTTCATGGATATATATGGTCTGGTCTAACCTGGTCCTCTCTTTTCAGAGTCATGGCCTTTTAGGCTTGGTCGACCCATATATGGCCTTAATGGTCTAGACCTGATCAGTCCTTTTCATTTCCCCTTTCAAGTCTCTTCCTTGAGTGGCTGGTTAAGAATAGATGACCTCCAGAACCATCATCTCGGATCCTTACATCTTGATAGCCGCCCGTTAATAGCGTAGGCAAGGCAAGTAATGCAATCGACCAGATTCATAGACCGTGGCTGAGCTCTTAGTCTCCAGTCTACTAAAGAGATAGATCCCTTTTCATGGAGATTACATTGCTTCTTATTCTATCATCGATTTAGCTAACAGACGCCCTATTCATGTTATACCATATGTTATACATGTACGGATACAAATAAACGCCACCGCGTCTAAATGCCGCCGTCAAAGCTCTTTTAGTAAATCATCAAAATTCGAGGTTGTCAGAACTGATCCTTGCTCGCCACTTGGCCAGGCTGTTTTCCTTTTAGACTGTTTTTGGGTGCCGAGCTGTTGCTTTTGGGTCTCGCGCTTGGTCTCTACCGCGTCCAAGCCCAGATCGTCGACATCCGCAAGCTGGCTGTTCTTCCGGAGATATTGTCGAATGCGAACCCAACTGAGGACTTGGTTCAACTCTTCGTGTCCCTGGATCTTACTACTTTCAATCCAACCACGCACCAAGTCGTCGCCGGGCCATTCCCAGATCCCAAACTCGTTTCGGTCGTTTCGTACTTGTTCACGCTCTTCATCTGTTATCATGGGTTCCCCATACGCACGGTACACACACAAAGTCTCGAGCATGTCCACGTCGGAAGGCCACTGCTCCATATTCATCCACTCGTCTTGTGACTGTAGTAGTGGACTCCATTCCCGTATAAGCCACCTCATGAACTGTGCCATTTCCTTGAACTCCCCTGCAAATGCCAGCGCCAGCATCAGGTCATGGGCAAAAGGCGCCAACACGGGATCCCGCCGTCCTCGCATGATGTCTATAAAAGATAAATCCGTGGTTTCTTCTGCCTCTGGTCGCTGCCTCTCTTGTTCTTGGACGATGAGTGTACGATAGAATCCTTTCATCCGTGAAATAAGAGCCCGGAATAGAAACAGAGTTGAGTTGCTCCCTGCCTCCGTGGTCGCCTCGGCTTCAGCACTGTCCTCCTCACCAGTTCTGTAATAAAGGGCGGTAAGCGAGTTCAGATTGGTATTATTAGCTTTGATGGCATCCGCCAATGCAACCAACTCCCTTCGTAGAATATTCCGCAAGGTTTTCACGAATCTGTTGAAAAGGAACAGAGTCATGCATTGCATAGCATCGATACGATCCACAAGGTATATTACCAGACGGAGCTGCGCCTGAAGGGTCAGCTTCATGCCATAATGATGCTGTCCTAAATTCTTCATGATAGGTAACCATATATGAGGTACCCAGTTCTGATTTCTGCGATCCAGACGAAGCTCTACGAGCCGAATAGCGCGTAGCAGATTTCTGGCTTTGGGGGTGGCTGTCTTGGAAAGCTGATCTACATACGCCGAGAACAAGGGTAAGGGAATAGTCTTCAGCATGGCAGCGGTCGGTTCGGGGGCCAGCAGATTAGCGTAGTTCTTCTGGTCAATGCTTGCGTCTCGCAGATACCGATGGGCTTCCTCAAGACTTTGCGCGTTTGCCACTAAAATGTGAAGAAGATGTTTATCAGGCAGCACTCCATCGAGTCTCATCATCTCAAACAATTCTTTAGTGCTTGGGGGCTGCTGTCGCAGCTTTTCCAGCTCTGTCAAATTCATATCCTCATTTGTAGGATAACTCAGAGAATTGTCTCCTGGCAAACTGCCCTGGTCGGGATCAACATCACGAGCAAATGATCTCCGGAACATGGCTGCATATTCTGCCGATCCAGGTGCGATGTCAGCCTTTGGTGGGTGCTTAAACTGCTTCCATGCTTCACGAGCATTGCGTGTTGCAGTGATTGATGCTGCCCATACTGAAAGGTCTTGCCCCGGATCGACCTTGACCTGTTGCTGAATTGTTGGAGTACCATTGGGAGCCAATCCTAGCAGAATATTTAATGCACTGTCGGCCTCGTCTTGCGGAAATCCAGCTTCCTGCATCATCATTCCTGCCCTCACAACACGAGACCAGCTTTCTTCTTCTTCCATGGCCTCGTCCATACCGTCTGCTGGTTGCAGGTATGGTGGCCATGACTTTGAGTATCGTGTTGCAGTGTGGATCTCATCCTTGTTCTTGGGCATCCCAGACAGCACAGCTTGGATAGCGCGGAATCCACCTCTGTCTACCAAGAGGGTTTCAGGAAGACTACCAGACATTCTCAAAAGGGCGCGCTGAGCCTCCCAGATGTACGCATGGGGTATCGAGGAATGCTGTGGCCCGGATCCGCTATTCCGAGCAATAGCGTCTAGACCGGCATTGAAGAACTGGCATCTCATCCAATATGTCTGTTCAGCAGAACCACGTTTGTAGTGGAAAATAAACTCCGCCATCATATCGGCAAGCACAATCAGGCGCCTCGGTTCTATGCGACGGCAGTGGAAAGAAAGTCGCTTCATGATGACCATGAAGTCTTCTGTCGTGAATCTTTCCATTTTGCTGCTTGCACGCCCTCTATTCCATCTCATCTTGCGAGCCTTGTCTGTCGTAGCACGTAATCGATCTTGAATATAATCAAGGAAGCGATCCAAAGTCGAAACCTCATTAATGCTGGATCCCAATCTCAATAGATAGTTGAGCATAAAGACAGGCTTCGGAGACATATCTGCCAGAAATAATCGGCTTCGCTCTTCGTCGTTTTTGGCGAAAAGGATTTCCATGTAACCGTTCAGTCGCTCCTCCGTATTCCCGCTGTATTCAAGTGTCTTCATCAGAGCTTCCCATTGCGATTGGTCGGGTAGCGCTTGGGCAAGATCTTGGTTGTTTTCAGGATCGGCTTCCACTTGTAGTCGAAGGTGCATTTGGATCAAGACGACCGGAAGGCGCATGGTTCGAATGGCAGCAATCTCCAAAAGCGTTTCTCGAGACGGGTGTTCTAACGCAAGATATTTACGAAGCAGAACTGCAGGACTTTGTTCTACCCAGCCTTTGAACAAATTCAACCGTCGCTCCATCCGCCCAAACGTCTCAATTTCGTTGAATTCTGAGAATCTAAACTTCCTTTGCGGCTTGTTCGATTCGCGCTTTCGGAGGTCGAAAGTCCGACGGCCCTTGGCCATGGCGGCCCCGATGGGATCGAAGGAAGAGGCATATCGGCAGGCGTTAAGTGAGTTGAGGCACGCAACAAACTAAGGGAGTCAGTAGTGAGCTTCGCATTGTCAAAAACGTATTTCAGGATTCACCTTGGTTTGAACTGTCACATATTGCGACAACTGCCATTTCTGCCTCAGCTCCCGGGTTGCACTCCTCAGCATTTCTCGCCCATTTCTTCAAAGCCAATGATACAGCTAAGAAGTAGATATATGGCGAAGCAGTCAAATGCGAGGGTTATACTATTTGCTGTAATGTAGCAAAAGCTCAAAAAGTCTTGTCCAAGTAAAACAATTTGCATGCGCCAATCGGAATTATCTGATTACCGGGTAGCTTTAATTGGCAGCCAATCTGGAGTTAGTCCTAGCACTTCAACACCTCCACCAAGGATCCAGTACGTAGATACCTCAAGTAGGTAGCTCGTCCAACTCGTTCCTTGAATGTGGCTGATTTCTTGATATATATTTCATAAATATCTTTCGAAGCGAAGTCCTAGCTAAATGAGTGTGTCGCGCTTGGGCTGGGAGAACATGCCAGTTCTCGCTGTCAAACACTAGAGCTCCACTAGCAAAATGTTTCTCACATTATCATTTTAATTTCTACTTTTGGTTTCAACATTCATAGACACATCAGATGCTCGCAGAGTCTTTGCTCAGATCAGTCGCCTTGTGACTTTCCCTTCTTCTTCTCTTCCTCCTCCTCGGCCTTATCCTTTCGCTTCTGTACAACCTCCCAGTTGTAAACTCTTGCTATGGCGACCTCCATGGTCTCCGGCATGGTTAGTCACAACTTACTGTCATAGCGAGGGCTTGGCAAACTTACTGTAATTTGTTCACGGAGGAAATCCAGGTCTTCTTCACAATTAGACAAACTGGTCTTTGCTGTGGATAACTTGGAACTCAATAGCATCTCTGCCTCGTCTATGGGGTATGAGAGCATCACGTTGGCCTGTGTTCGTCAGCTTCATGCTACTAAGTTTGACGATAAGGGTGCGCTACTCCTAGCCAGATGTAGACCTCCTCTGTTGCAGGGATCTTCGCTTTGGAATACAGAGTATCATTAAGCTCGAATGTCGTGTCTATCGCCTCATCATCATCCTACACACAGCATCAGTTCTGCTTTTTTCAAGGAATGTCGCACGTGCACACTTTTCTTAGCTTCAGAAATTTGACTGAGTCAAGAGTCTTCTGGATATCTGGGATCTTCTCCTTGAGACCGCCCATTCGCTTCTGTAGGTTCATTTCCATGAATTGGTATTTCCTACCCCACCAGCAGAGTCAGCGCCGTTGCCATTCTCGCATGCTGGAGAGAGCGTGCATTTGAGGGCGGTTGTCGTCCTAAAGCTTCTCGACGGTAGTAGAACTCACGATATCATTTCTTGGAAGCTTCGCAAAGTGGGTTCGACGTCGTCTCGAGTAGAAACATAATCCTCGACCTTATCGACGAACGGGGCATAGGGGATGCCCCGCGGGTTGGTGGGCGTAGCATCTTTACTGCTGTAGAGTAAGTTTCTGTCTTTCACACATGAGAGATAATATTGTATTTCCCTGAGGCCTTACCTTTGCGCTGCCTCTTTTCCTTTTGACGCCATCTTGTCGGTGTCACTCTAGACTTCCAGGCAAGACGAGCGGGTCAGTCGTGGGCGGGTTTTGCGACAGGTACTTGACATTTCGTCAGTGGGGTCTCTCACCTGGATTCGGTGAGCGGTGAATGTAGGGCACTCACCTTGATTTTGACTTACATCCCACCTCAAGACAAAACAATTTAACCTCTGGGCGTCTTTCTCTCTCAAGCCAGCGTACAGGAACATAAAAATCATATCCTCTACCATAAAATTCTTTCTTGTATTCAAGATTAGTGCGCTATTATCTTCACAATGCTATCATGATCGCTTCCACAGGACAATGCCCGTTAGTAAGACATTCGTTTCTCATATCGACATAGCAATATGTTTTCTTTGACTTAGAACAAGGTAATTCTGTCTGCGTCCAACTCTACAGATAATGCCCCTCATATCCTAGCGTCCTCTTACACATTTACAAGTGCATTCAAGAACACTATGCATCTTCTCAAACCTTCTGCAAACACAACCATTCTAGGCCTGATAATTATTTAAGCTTTGCTCATTAGCTTCTTACCCCAGAGGTTCTATGATCCTAACAGTCCGTTAATTTTCATACTTTCATACTTTGTGAAATTAACCCTATAAGTTTACACAACCATGTGAGGCCTGCTACCTTGCACCATTAAGATCGTGATTTTTGAACCAAAGCTCTGTGCAAGCTTTATTGGGAAACTCTCTTCTGATGCCAGAGTTTCGAGATCAGTGATACATATGCAGTTCCTGACTCAGGGCTGTACATGGCCCATCCTCGAACAAACCACAACGACGAATCACATTGAACGTCAGATCCAATGCTCTATTCATTCTAAGATTAACTTATGTTGAGAATAGCCTCTGGGCTTTCATAGGCTAACATTTCAGCTCAATCCCACGTGTAGATACCATTACATAGTGTGGTAAACCCCAAGAACTAATGATTGTGCCTCCAACACAGACCTTGTTCTTAGAAGTATTGTCGATCATTCTGAGAGATGAAAGGAGATCTATAATAACGACAGCAATGATGTACACCTTAGATTCCTGAACTCAGATAGTGCTTCTGTTTTGGAATATAAGCTAACTCGGCACCTTCGTTGAATATCAGTCTCGTTCCAAGAGACAGTTTCTCATACCCCCCTCTCCCTAGCCATCCGTTCAACTGCCTCTATAGTATTCTACCAGCCTTGTTATGCCTTACAGCATAAATTCTAGCCTTCAGAGGCTCAAATATGACTCGGTTGTTATGGCCTCTCACCAACGAGATTGGTCGGTTTCGAACTGGATACACTATCTTATTGTAGAGGCTTGCGAACAAGGTAAAACACTCGCATTCCGGTCAAAACACGGTCGCTAATTTCCAGTAGATTGGGACAGTATTCATCGGGATAGTAATACCTCCAGCGATCCCATGGCAAAAGTGGTACTAGATCATCTTATCCGCGGAACGATATCACGAGCGACACCAGACTGTTTCAATGGATGGCAATGGGATGGTAGGACACATTCTGGGCCCGCTGAGCGGGCATGTCTGACCTATAGGCCTTACCGTCGTCGTAGCCAATATGGAGCGGTTGGAGATGGTCGTCCCAAAAGGTCAACATCAGCCTCAGGCCCTGCCCACGAGGATACAAAAGGACCACCGACTTTTCACACACCCTCGACATTAGCGGAACTAGTAGCCTCGTCTGCTGCTGACAAAGATCTTCTGCCTGACTTTGAGAGCCTAGATAAAGTCGGCCAGGAAATGGAACCGAAGGGAGACTGCTTTGTTCACAGGCACGGCCCCCTTCTCGACTGTGATCATGCTCCTATTCTTCAAAGGCCGACTGGGATCGGCCAAAACAGACCAGCGTTGCATTTCAAGCTTTAGCAAGCCAATCGAAAAGGCATGTATGTCAAGGGGTACAAAATAATACCTTTACTTGTATATACATTAGATGTCACTATAGCTAGAAAATATTGGTTCCCCAAAACAAATCCGCACCGGCCACGAAATGAATGGGTTTGCCTCATTAAAACGAGACTAGTCGAAATACCAAGAATGCATCGAACAGTTTAGCGTTGATATCACTTCCAATACAAGAGTACGTTGGGTATTTTGGTTAGCTTCTCTATTACCAATCCATCAACAAGGGACCAGGTAGATTTTAGCCAAGTTAAGCATAAATCGTGCAGAACCATCCAGGCGTGAGTCGTATTTAAAGTATAGTTATATGACCAAAGCTAAGCTCAGCTCATCGATCATGCTAGTCCAGTCGCTTCTTAGTATCTCCCAAGTCACCAGTGTCCACGTTAGTTTCCAGCTCTTGTGTGTTAGTTGAAGTCTCATGTGTTGCATCCTCGTCCCAGTCATCGTCCATCTGGTTCTCGTCCCAGTTGTCAACCTCCTCTTCTAATGTTCGAGAGTGACTACTACCGTCCAGGACGCCGGTCTCGTGGCCTTCGCCGAGCTCAACGTCGCCCTGCTCCTCGCCGGGAACAGCACTATATCGTCTACGTCGCTTACGCTCGAGCATACGCTTGTGGTACCAAGAGCAAAGGCCAACACCCAAAAGACTTCCTATTACGTTCGCAACAATATCATATAGATCAAACTCCCGGCCGTTGTCGAGGAAGCTTTGGACGAATTCGGAACCGACACCGAAAACAATTGTGCAGACGACCAGAGTCATGTTCATAACGCGCCTCCGATTCGTATCGACTACCCAGTAAAAGATGACGGTAAGCGCAAAGAAGGTAACGAAGTGTAACACTTTGTCGTTGACATATTGACCAAGTTGTATTGAAGTTAGGCCAGCATAGGCAGCGATGAGGAGTAAGAGCAAGAAGACACCTAAGAAGCTATTAGTTTTATTCCTAGTAAGAGATCATGTCTGAGAGTCACTAGTGTCGATCATATAGTAAAAATATCCCACTGACAACAACGAAGCGAGTCGGACACAACGCACTGACGTACCTGCGACTGGGAGTCGTATTCTCATGATTAAGAGTAGCTAGAGTGGGACCTGAAGGTGGGTTGTGATACAGACAAGTCAAGGGTCGCAGTTAAATTTGAATGAAAAGGAGCTCGATTTCCGAAGTTTGGCGCCTCGTTCAATGTAATATGGTCTTATGAAGGGAATATCGGCCACTTTCGATAGCTGTGTAAAACGCTGGGGTTTAGGAGCTGTGACCAAGTAGGAATTAAAGAAAATGTAATCGTGGAGCTCAACTCCGCGGTGGGAGCTGAGCGACGACAATAGCCCATGTGGCTGGGCTCATCAACAAATGTGGCAGTGCATGAAGCTTGATATGACAGGGTGGCCAGGACATCGCCAACTCCATTGGTGCAATGAATGTGGACACTCATGCAACCTCGAACCACAGTAGCTCGCTTCGTTCATATTGATTTTAATCCTTGGAGATTTTATAAAGCTTGATATTTCTATATAATCTTACTTAGCTCAGGAAATAGTTCTTAAAGCTTAATATATTATAATCTCTTTAGTATCTAATTTTATTTAATTTTTATAATTTATTAAATTTAATAAACATCTTAATTTTTAGAATTAAATATATTACTTAAATAGATTTATAAGTCACTTTGATTTTTTTTAGAAATTATCTAATAATATTGCGGAGTACACCCTATAATTACATACATATTAGAAATCTAGAGACATACCCCAAGATTCTCTGCTTTTGCACATTACTGGCTAGAGATTATCTCTGGGGTGGTCTAAAATGATGGCGTTATTCTTTATTGATGTTTGTGGGAACTAGGATTGTCTGGATTATTTGCATATGTTCATAATTGAAGACCACATTCGATATGCTTGCAGAACAAGCGCTTCGGAGCTTCCCTACAAATACGTAGATATAAAATCCAAAGGCGATTTACATCTTGAGCGCCTTGCGAGCTGTAGGTGCCAAGGTAGAGATGAACTGCAGTACTTCAGGCACGTGATTTGCTGACAAAGGCATTTGCTCAATTATTGGGGCTGAAGTAGGCTCACTGCAAGTATATCCTAGGTAGGTATGGAATACATTGCGGGTTAACAATGAGAAGGGAACCTGTGCCGAAGACCGGACATTCAAGCAAATAAGGGAATAAATGAAACTAATCAATAGCCTTAAAAGGGAGAAAGCCATTTAGTAACCCTCGGAAATCTACAACCAGCTCTTCTACCTCCCCTATAACTTCAGCCTCTTTAGGTTTCCAGTACCCATAACTTCCCCCCCGCGAGATACCCCCCACGAGTCGGTCCAGCGCGCGCTCACTCAGGGAAAAGTCTCCGCTTCGGGAAAGGTACCTTGCAAGGCTCCCCCCAAATCATCAACCTCACCTCTTGAACAGACGACAAAACGGCGGAACGCGATCCATCAAAACACCACCTTCTGCCTGCCGGCTAATCACCAAATTCTATCCGCCATCTCTATCGATGCCCCTTGTTTGTCTCATGTGGTCTTGAGCTCACCAATTGCCCTCGGTCCCGCCGCACGCGAGCGCATCCTGTTGCGCATGGCGACTCGCGCTCCGTTGTCGCTGTCATTGCCCTGGGTCAATCATGTCCATCCCAAACGGCCAGCCCGCCTGGCAGCCTCCCTACTTGCACCATACGAACAGTAACAGGAGTTTATCGCATCTAGACGATGTTCCTGCACGAACTCAGACTCCCGTTGATAATTCAAGTGTGCTGATGCCTGAGGCACCACTTGATATTGAGGAAGAGAATCGACGCGCCCAATTTGCAGATTTGTATCGCAAGACCGAGGACAAGGTCGCGTTACTCTTTTCTGAAGATGGCTCTTACAATTATGCCGCGATCTCTAGTCTCCGACGTTCTCCGCCTCCCTCCGCAAACATTATCCCTCCCACGACCGACCACGAGCCAATCAAGGAACCCCCTTTAAAGAAAGCGAAGCGCACCATCGATGAAGACGACTACGAGGATGATGAAGACGAAGGAGATGATGAGCCTTCACACCCGGCACCCAAGCTTCACTCTGCTGTCGCCCCTGCCAATACGTTACTCTCGCCGTCAAAATCAGGGAGCTCACCTGTTCATTCGGTGACATCACCAAGCAAGCATGGTGACAAATCCAAGGATCAAGATGGCTCACAGTCAAAAGATAAAGATGGTGACGACGCCATCAAGAAACTTGAGGAGGCTCGTACAGCTACCGAAGCTGCCGCTCGGAGGAGTTTCCACACCATCTTTCACACCTTGGAGAATGACCGCGCGGCTATGTTGGAACAACAACAACTCGAGGATTCCGAGAAGCAACTGCAGGCTGAGATGGACCACAACCATCACCCAACTAATAACCATAGTGCGGCTCCAAATCAAGGGTCCCTCAGTAGCGCCAACCTTGGCGCTTCTAGTTTAACATTAAAGCATCTCATCGCTCGTATCGACATGAAGCGAGACCAGGTTCGTGCCTCCGACGCCGAACTTCGGCTCTTGATGAATGAGGTCCGTAAGAATAGGAGTAAATGGGCCAGCGAGGAGAACGTGAATCAGGAGGAGCTGTACGAGGCGTTGGAAAAGGTCTTGACAGAGCTTAAGGCGCATACGGAATATTCCACTCCTTTTCTGACAAGAGTCAACAAAAGGGATGCCCCAGACTACTACAATTGTGAGACACCGCGAACAGTCTCGTACCACAGACGAAACTAATATACCTATAGTCATCAAAAACCCTATGGATCTTGGTACAATGACCAAGAAGTTGAAGAGTCTGACTTACAAATCCAAGGCTGATTTTGTTGTGGATCTTAACCTGATCTGGGACAACTGCCTGAGGTATAACCAAGATATGAATCATCCTTTGCGACGCATGGCCAATGGAATGAGAAAGGAAGCAGAGAAGCTTATTCCATTGATTCCCGATCTTGTCATCCGTTCTCGAGCGGAGGTCGAAGCAGAGGAGCGACGAAAACAGAATGGTGGAGATGACGATGCAGGAGAGGATTCCGATGATGAGCCCATCATGTCCTCACGAGGTCGCAAAGCTGGCGCAAAGGGAACAAGCAAGGCACGAAAGGCTCCAAATGACCAGAAAGAGGATACACCAGCAATTGATCAGAAGCCCATCCTTCAAGTAAATGGACTTTTAGGAAAAGTTGGCGAGGGCTCAGAAGTTGACGGAAGCAATGGCTTTGCGACTCCACCGATTGCTGGCTCGCTCACGCCAAGCGGCGTCAACGGTCATTCCGGAATGGGGAGCAACGTCGATGCCATGGATATCGACGGACCAAGCATCAATGGCCTGGCACTGAACTCGGCATTTGGTGAGGCTGTCGAGCAGGCTTTTGAGGATGAGGAGTACAAGGTCTGGAAGCAAACTACTAAGAAGGATCGAGCTCTTGTTGCCAAGGAACGTTTTCAACTTTTTAAGGAAAATAAGTTAAACACTGAAGCCCCTGCTCTTCTTCGTTCCAAAGCTGGCATGCGTCGATTCCTTAAGCGACAGAGAGAAGCAGAGGCAGAGGGTATCATAACTCACTCTCAAGCAAATTCTACGGCTGTGGCTTCGGAAGATTCAGCAGCAAAACCTACCGAAACTCTGGCTGAGGAGATTGAGGAAGAGGCGGCCAAGGTGATTCCTGACTATTATGATACATTGAGCAATATTCCGGATATCCATCCAAAGCTTCAATGGATTGAAGATGGAGAAGGGAAGGTTATCAACCAGCATGAGGAGTTCCTACGCCTGGTACCGCCTGGGGCATTTACAGCACCAACGAGTCGTCTGACAAAGAAGATGGACGAGAACATTCATCAGATTCAAGAGACGAGGAAACTTGCAACCAGGATCTCAGTTATCAAGCAAATGCAGGTCCAAACTCAGGTAGGTGAAATCATTATGCAAGTTGCTACATACTGACAAGGAATAGGTGTACACAAACCAATTCCCCAAGTCAAACTCAGATCCTTTCATAGAGCAGGATATTGAGCCGCATTTTATCAGCGATGACGGTCCGGTCATGGCACCTGAAACATGCCAAAACGCCCTCAAGCGCTCTATTGCCAAAGTTCTCTACCATACTGGATTTGAGGAACTCCAACCATCAGCCATGGATGCTTTTACAAGCGTTGCGGCAGATTACTTTCAGAAGCTGTGTCGAACTTTCAATGTTTACAACGAGTCAGAAAAGAAGCCAGCTTCTGCGAATGCTCAGGGGTCCAAATTCCAGCCCAGATTCACTCCTGAGGAAGTTATACTCCACACCTTGGACGAGAACGGTCACGACATCAGTTCGTTGGAACTGTACGCCAAGGATGAGCTCGATCGCCTAAGCACCAAACTCGATGGTCTACATGAACGAATGAAGCTCCATCTCACCGACCTGTTGCGACCTGCTCTATCTCAAGATGCCGGAGTTGACGGAGTTGGTGCTTTCAAGGACGGTAGTGAGCAATTTGTTAGCGGTGATTTTGCTGAGGACCTTGGTGAAGACTTCTTTGGTTTCCGGGCCCTAGGCCTGGATAAGGAGATGGGACTTGATATGATCTCCGTGCCCTTGCATCTTCTGCAGACTCGAGTTCGCAATCAATACCAGATGCAGACACAAACGACTGGCGAAGCAGCTAGTGACCTCTTCGAGCCACTGCCATCTTCAGAGCCAGTCACTAAGGAGAACATTCAGGACCAAATTGGCCTGGTCAAGAACTTCTTCCTGGCTAAGCTGCACGCTAATGGCGATCAGCCCCTTGTGGAGGACGAAGACCTGCCTACCAAGCAAAAGAAGCCTCGTCCTCGTTTGGGCGCAAGTGGAAAGATTGTCACCGCTCAAAAACGTTCCCCCAAGGAGCAATTGGCTCTCGCCAAGAAGAAGAAGAAAATGGAGGCGGCTGCTGCTGAGGCTAAAGCCAATGCAAATGCGTCTCCCGAAAAGGGCGCTGCAGGTGTTGCCCCCGGTAAGAAGAAGTCCATGACTGCAACGACTGGCCTAGCGCCCAATCCTGCAGTCCTTGCTTTGGCTCCAAGCATGGAGAGGCAGGACAGCATGCAGAGTCAAGGCAACGCTAGTCAGACAGACAAGGACGACACCATCGGCATGATGAGCCCAGAAAGCATTGCTCAGTAGTGGCATGCAAAGCCTCGGGGAGCAACACGGTGTCCGGGAGTTTGGTGACTATCATAGACATGATGTCATCCTCACTCTTCCCAGTATGCACTTTACTCTATCAGTGCCTGACAACATTACTTTTTTCCATATAAATCATGTATTACTTTTCATATATCTGGTATTAACGTCCTTTTACATACCCCGGCAGACATGTTATGGACCATTGAGGCTGGTCTTTGGTTTTTCTTATTTCTCCTTTATCTTGCATATGAGTAACCGCTCAATCAATCATCCATTCAAGGCGTTTCTGTCTCTTTCACTGGTTGTTTCTGTTCGGAGCTTCGGGGTTGGCACAGCACTTATACGACTCATGAAAGAACAATTCACCCCAACTACACCAGTCTCCCACGCGGTGTGTTGTGTGAGTGGCTTTCCCAGTTGTGATTTCATTTGGACAATCAAAAGCAGGCATATTGTGGGTGGTTTGACTCTTGATGGCTAGCCGGCGTATGGAAGGGTGAATGCCACATGGATTAATGAGGAGTGAGCACAACTGTGTAGCGGTGCTTAGCAGACTGTTGTGCTTATTATATACAGACCTCGTCATCGTCTTTTTTTATCTTTCTTAAGAGGGAGCCTGGATGGATGAAAGGACGGCTAAACTGATTGCGAAAAGGTTAAGCGGTCAAATGATGAGATGGAAGGCTTGGATTGATAGGACCGAATGGAATATGCTGTTGAGAAGCAACAAATAAAGGAGAATTGATAACGAAACAGAAAGTGAGTTCCAATAATGAGGTGCAGACCAAGGGGTGAATGTTTTTAGCCATTTAGAATATATACGCAATTGACCCATGGGTGAGCTTCAAACATCCACCACAACAGTCCATATATATATAATGGGCATAGCTTCAAGTACGATCCACGATCTTATAGTTGTTAGGTCTGTTGTCGGAGGCTTGTGGACGTCAATTCTCGGATCCCCATTCAAGATCCTGGAACATTTCTCAGGTCAGAACATGTTCATTCACAAGCCATGAGACGAGAACTTTATTCATTCAGCCAATGATTTTATTTAGCTGCCTGCTACTCGTTGGAGTGCAATTCCAACTTATCTTGATTCAGTCCCGGGGGAAGAATGACAAAATAGCTAGAGAGGAAACATCCATCTCAGATATCATAAAATAACCCAACTCCCACTACCTTTTTTCCAGTGATTCCATCTTGTGTTAGGGATGCTTGTATATCCCGACCTGAAAAAAAGCCCTGACCAAAAAAATCAAACTAGGTATTTGCGCCGTGATGAAATGCATGCTTGTTGAACGTTTCGCCATTTGCCTCATCCATGTTAAATGCGTTTGGAGAATAAAGGTATCACATCATGTTGAGGGAAGGATGACCTTTGACTGAGCAATCATGTCTTGTGCCATGCATCTTAGATGCCGGCATCCAGACGCCAGCCTTCGACGGGAAGAGGGAAAGCGTTGCACCAGGAAGCAATCTCCTTCTTGAGGTCATTGATCTTCTGGACCTCGCCGCTGGCGACGCGAGCCTTGAAGTCCTTGAGCTTGTTAGCCTCCTTAGGGAGAGCGGCCTGCTCCTCCTTGCAAATCTTGATGGCCTGGTCGATGTACTTGGCGACACGCTCAAACTCCTTCTCACCAAAGCCACGAGAAGTCATAGCGGGGGTACCAATACGAATACCGCAGGGGGTGAGAGCAGACTTGTCGCCGGGGATAGAGTTCTTGTTGCAAGCAATGTTGATCTGCTCAAGGACGGCCTCAACACGGGCACCGTCCAGGTTGTGCTGGCGGAGGTCGACAAGGACCATATGGCTGTCAGTGCCGTCAGAAACGAGCTTGTGGCCGAGTGCCTTGAAGGTATTCTCGAGGGTCTTGGCGTTGGAGATGACCTTCTCCTGGTAAGCCTTGAAGTCGGGGCTGGCGGCCTGCTTCAGGGCGACTGCCAGAGCAGTGATGGTGTGGTTGTGAGGGCCACCCTGGTGACCAGGGAAAACGGAGAAGTTGATAGGGTTCTCGAGATCATAGAGAGTCTCCTTGCCAGTCTTGGCATCAACGGAGCGGACACCTTTGCGGAAGAAGATCATGGCACCACGGGGACCACGGAGAGACTTGTGGGTGGTGGTGGTGACAATGTCAGCGTACTTGAAGGGAGTGGGGATAACCTCGGCGGCGATGAGACCGGAGATGTGAGCCATATCAACGACGAGGTAGGCACCAACGGAGTCGGCAATCTTGCGCATGCGCTCGTAGTCAATGAGACGGCAGTAAGCAGAGGTACCGGCAACGAGGACCTTGGGCCGGAAGAGAATGGCGTTTTTCTGGAGGGTATCGTAGTCAATAATGCCAGTGTCGAGGTCGACACGGTAGGGCATGGTCTCAAAGTAAGTAGAGATAGCAGAGATCCTATCATATTGTTAGCACGTAGCCAGAATGTGCCAGTTGTGATCTCTAGGTAAACTCACTTCTTCTGGGGGGTCTGATAACCGTGGCTCAGATGGCCACCGTGGGGAAGGTCAAGACCCATGAGACGGCCGTGGACAGGCATGATAGCCTGGTAGACCTGGAGGTTGGCAGGAGATCCAGAAAGACACTGGACATTAACACCCCACTTCTCGGAGTCGAGGTGGAAGGCCTCGAGAGCACGCTGCTGGCAGAGACGCTCGATCTGGTCAATGTGCTGGTTACCACCATAGTAACGAGCACCAGGGTAACCCTCAGAGTACTTGTTGGACATGGGGGAACCAAGGGCATCGAAGACGGCACGGGAGGTGATGTTCTCGGAGGCGATGAGGACAATGGACTCGCGCTGACGCTGAATCTCATCCTTCTGCGGCGGGCGTAAGTCATGGTCGGCTGGGAATGGTTAAGACACTCAATTGAGTAGAACGTACCATGATTGAGGCGACCTCAGGGTCGGAGTCGAGGAGAGACTTCTCAAGCATCTGGACAAATGTGAGTCAATCGATCTGGTGATGCCCTCAAGGATGGGA